>JAJPUD010015225.1:0-22838 GCA_023553655.1 Myrmecobius fasciatus
CCTCAAAAGAGCAGTGCCTAGATGTATCCACCCATGCCCACAGAAACCAAGACATCACCCAAATATGTCCTTGAATCCTCCTCCAATTGGCACCAGGGAAAAGCTTCTGGAAAGGAAAACGCCACATCATCCTCTCCTAGAAAAGCCACAGTTCCCCCAAAGACCACCACCACAATGCTTCCTGGTCAGGCCACAGAAGGCTGGCCATCCCCCGAAATTCTCCCTACACTCTCCTACCAATGCCCCCAGGGAGAAACTTTTGCAGCCCAAGAAGCCCCCCCCAGTCTGTGTCATTAAAGTAGCCAATGTTCCTCAGAAGAGGCGTGCCAAGATGGATCCTCCCATGCCCACAGAAACAAAGACATCACCCAAATATGTCCTTCAACCCTCCAATTGGTTCCAGGGAGAAGCTGCTGTAGCCTAAGAAACTTCCCCAGTCTCTACCATCAAAGTAGCCAATGTTCCTCAAAAGAGCAGTGCCAAGATGGATCCGCCCATGCCCACAGACACCAAGACATCACCCAAATATGTCCTTGAACCTTCCTCCAATTGGTCCCAGGGAGAAGTTGCTGTAGCCCAAGAAGCCACCCCTGTCTCTGCCATCAGAGTATCCTGGGCTCCCTGGAAGAGGCACAACAAGGTATATCCTGCCCTGCCCACCGAATGTGAAACATCCCATGAAATTGCCTCTGAACTGTTCTCCAAATGGCCCCAGTGAGAAAGTCCTCCATCCCAAGAAGCTAATCCAGCCTCGGCTGCCAAAGCCAGTGGTCACTGGAAAAGGACGCACAAAGTCCTGCCAGCTGTGTCCCCCCAATCCAAAACTTCTCCCAAAGTGGTCCTCCAGAATTCCTCCCAAAGCACCCGGGACGAACGTTCTGGAAAAAGTCGATTTTGGGGTTTCTTTAGAAAATTATCCTCTCTAAACCCAAAGACCCCAGCTTTTGGGATAAGTATTCACTATTTGACAAAAACTGCTGGGAAAACTGGAAACTAGTGTGGAAGAAATTAGGGCTTGACCCACATCTAACACCACATACCAAGATAAGATCTAAATGGGTTCATGATCTGGATATAAAGAGTGATACTATAAGTAAATTAGAGGAATATAATATAGTTTACCTCTCAGACCTATGGAGATGGAATAAATTGATGTCCAAAGAAGAACTGGAACTCCTAATTGAAAACCAGATAGATAACTTTGACTATATTAAGTTAAAAAGTTTTTGTACAAACAAAATCAATGCAGACAAGATTAGGAGGGAAGCAATAAATTGGGAAATTATCTTTACATTTAAGGGTTCTGATAAAGGTCTCATCTCTAAAATATATAGAGAATTGTCTCATATTTATAAAAATTCAAGCCATTCTCCAATCAATAAATGGTCAAAGGATATGAACAGACAATTTTCAGAGGATGAAATTAAAACTATTTATAGTCATATGAAAAGGTGCTCCAAATCACTATTGATCAGAGAAATGCAAATCAAGACAACCCTGAGGTACCACTTCACACCTGTCAGATTGGCTAAAATGACAGGAAAAGTTAATGATGAATGCTGGAGGGGATGTGGGAGGGCTGGGACACTGATGCACTGTTGGTGGAGCTGTGAATGGATACAGCCATTCTGGAGAACAATTTGGAGCTATGCTCAAAAAGTTATCAAACTGTGCATACCCTTTGACCCAGCAGCATTTCTATTGGGCTTATACTCCAAAGAAATCATAAAGGAAGGAAAAGGCCCCACATGTGCAAGAATGTTTGTGGCAGCCCTTTTTGTAGTGGCTAGAAACTGGAAATTGAATAGATGCCCTTCAATTGGAGAATGGCTGAATAAATTATGGTATATGAATATTATGGAATATTATTGTTCTGTAAGAAATGACCAGCAAGATGATTTCAGAGAGACCTGGAGAGACTTACATGAACTGATGCTGAGTGAAATGAGCAGAACCAGGAGATCATTATACACGGCAACAACAGTACTATATGACGATCAATTCTGATGGACATGGCTCTCTTCAACAATGAAATGTTTCAAACCACCTCCAATTGTTCACTGAAGAAAGCCATATACACCCAGAGAGAGGGATTTGAAATGTGGACCACAACATAACATTCTCATACTCCTTGATTGATGTTTGCTTACATTGTGTTTCCTTTATCTGATATATCGTTTGTTTAGATAAGATTTTTCTTGCACAACAATGATAAGTTTGGAAATATGTATACATATATTTGATTTGCCAATATTTTAACATAATTAACACGTGGTGGATATCCTGCCATGTAGGGGAGGGGTGGGGAGTTGGGGGGGGAAATTTGTAACGGAAAGCTATATAAGGGTTATTGTTGAAGAATTACCCACACATATGTTATGCAAATAAAAAAAAAAAAGAAAATTATCCTCTCGGGGTAGCTAGGTGGCGCAGTGGTTAGAGCACCAGCCCTGAAGTCAGGAGGACCTGAGTTCAAATCTGGTCTCAGACACTTAACATTCCCTATCTGTGTGACCCTGGACAAGTCACTTAACCCCAATTGCCTCAGCAAAAAAAAAAGCAAAAAAAAAAAATTATCCTCTCGAGGAGTCTAGGAACATAGTTGAGAATAACTATTTTAAGTTGCAGCCTTCCCAATTTTCCCCACAAATGGAACCAATATGTGCCTTAAAGCAAATAGAGACATTTAAATTAACGTTTTGGAGTAGCACAGGGGTCCTTCAGACACAAAAAGAAATGAAGAAATCTTTTGGCCTGGGGATGAACTTGTCTGAAGTGACAATATCTGCAGGATAAATCCACAGAAACAGGAAGTGGGGACCCCCGACCTAGCTGGAAGTGGCTGGAGCCTCAGCAGAAACCACAGAGACTTCCATTGGCCAGACTATCTATCTGTCCAGTTGAGTTCTGATTCCAGAAGGCCTGAGTGAAGCTGGGCTGATTAGGATTGCAGTCAGGTCCAGCTGTGCCACTGAGAAGAGAAGTGGTCCTGCCCAGAAGGAACAGCTCCACAGTGCCTACAGAGGAAGTGAAGCAGGGATGCTGCTGGCTTCCTGTACTTGCAGGAAGGGGGGCTCTTGGTTTGAGGTTCCTGATCAGAGGTCAATCTTGAAGGGAAAGTTGAGTAACCAACCCTAACACCCCCCCCCAATTTGAGGCGCTTGACAGTAATTCCTTTAAAAAAGCACATGCAAGGAAGAATACCACCTTTGAAATATATTTGGGAAAAGGCAAGAAAAGTTCATCTTCAGAGGAAGACACTTATCAAAAAAGCTTTTGCCCCTAAGACTAACGTAAAATAGCTCTAAAACTAAAACAAGCAAATGTGTAGAAGAATTCAAGAAAGAATTGAAAAAAATCAAATGAAATTCAGGAAAAAAATAACCAAAAAAAAACCCTCTAAGAAAAACCAAAAACCTTATGAAGGAAAAAAAAAAAAAAAAAGGAAACACAATTGCAAAGGAGGAACGAATTCTCAAGATGAAAACAATTCTAGGAATAATGAAGATTCGCAATTGGAAGCCAGGGAAGTAAAGAAAAACCAAGAAATTACAAAACAGATTGTAAATACTGAAAACAAATAGAATAATGTGAAATGTAAGTTAATAGATCTAGAGAAAAGATTAAGATTAGAAAATTGAAGTGGACTACCTGAACGTTGTGACCGAAAGAAGTACTTTGACAAAAGAATGTAAGAAAGAATTGGGGAATATTGTCCTGGAATGGTAGAAATAGAAAAAAAAAAAGCAACACCATTTCCACAAAATCCCTCAGAATATGAGTGGCAAATTTCAAAAGCCCCTAGATCAAAGGGAAAATTTTGGAAGAAATAAACTATATGAGAGCTGCAAATTGAATTGAACAAGACACATCAGTAACCCCAGTGAAAGAGTGGAAAGATATCTACAGAGGGCTGATTCTGGGATTGGAGCTTGGAGAGAGGGCGAGCAGATAGAATACAAAAAGACAAGGCAGTATAGAGCAGGATTAACTGAGGGAGGGAAGGAGGGAAGAGAAAAAAAGAAAAAGATAGAGATAAAAGGGGATGGAGGAAAAGAAGAGAAAGAGAAGGGGAGAAGACAGTGAGAGAGCTTATATTGGAAAGATTTCGCATTTGTTTTTTGAATCTTGAAATTAGTATTGTTCCAAATACAGATTGAGTTGTCAATATTCATTTTTGTCCAACTTTCTGTGTCCCCCTGTTTCTCTTTTGCACCCTTAACCCCACCCTCCCCAACACAACAAGGAATCTAAGGGGAATAATCACAAGGCTTTGACTCACTTCACCACAGTTCTCTGTTTCTGGAAGAAAAATTCCAATGGTGAGGCAAAAAACCAGGACAAAGGAACAAACCAGGAATCTGAGTGTGACTCCCAGACCCAAATGGGCTGCTGGAAGGCATCTCCAGGTGCAAACAGAGAGCATGGATTCTGTCCTGGCAAGGAGAGGCCTCAGCCCACCAAGGGAGTTGCCCAGCATGGCCTGGGGCACCAGGCCTAAAAGAGGGAATGAATTAAATAGCAAAAGACAGCAGTTCATTGGATGGAATGAAAAGAAAGTAACCATTGACCAATGATCAGCCAGCTGTCTAGGTCCTGTGGGTCACGTCACTTCCTAAAACTTAGGCCTAGGGTCTGACCTTTTCGGTCCTACTGACCTCTAAGAATAGGGATCAGGGGACTTCCAGAAACTTGGGCCTGGGGTCTGCCCCACAACCCCCTCAGAAAAGGGATCACCTGATGTCTTGAGACTTAGGCCTAGGTCGGGCATTTTCTGCCCTCCAGTCTCTTGAGAACAGACATCACATGACTTCCTGGAACTTAGAGCCAGGGGCTAACCTTTTCTGTCCCATCATCCTCTGAGTACAGGGATCACATGACCTCCTGAAACAAAGACCTAAGGTCCTGCTGCCTCTGAGACACCCTCCCCTGGTCCCATTCAGTCCCTTCCCTTTATGTCATCGTTTTGTTTTGTTTTGTTTTGTTTTGTTTGTTTTGTTTTGTTTTGTTTTGTTTGTTTGTTTTTTTTGTTGTTTTTTATTTAGACACAGACTTTTAATTGCAAGCCATATCTTAGTTCCACAATTTTACAAAGAAACCATTATCTTTTGATTATTTTGGCCAGTCCCCACAAATCTTTTGCTCTTTGCTCTTTGAATCAGAAAAGACTTGAGAACTAGGCTGTTTGCCGCCAGATTTTGAAGGCAGCCAACTTCTGTTGTGGTTTTCCCTAAAATTCTCAATCTCTTCCATCTTCTGTTAACAGAGTAAATGCAGAGAGATTACAATTTACATATCCCTCTAGAGCGCTTTGCTTAGAGATTTTTAAAAACTGCTTTTCTTCTTATATCTCAACCAATTGCACTGAACCGAGCGAGTATATTTTCTCTCTCTACTTCTCACCTCTTCATGTGCCCCTACTACAGTCAGGAAATGGGGGAAGGAGAAAGAAAGGGACAGACTCTCTCCCCTATTAATTCTCCTTGGGGAGGCATTAATTTAGTTGAATTTGCTTCCATCTTTAACATACACATAAATCATTTCAACATTGGTTTTTCAGGTTGGTCACATCTGAAATCCCATATGTTATCTACTAGAAATCAATTACATCATATAAAGAAGGAACACTCAGCTAACATTTGTTTTATTCTAAGCGTTTTTCAGTCTTGAAAAGACTAATAACCAAATTCCCCAAATATGGCTCTCAAAAGTTAGCTCACTTTATTTTTCCAGATCCCTGCTTGGCTGGAGCTGGGTCTATAGCAGAAAAGTCAGGACTTTTGTTTTCCTTCTAAAGTGGGCAGTATACAAGTTTGTCTTCTTGTTGGCTGCATTTTAAATCTTTCAGATAACAAAATCTAGCTCACACAACAGACAATGATAGAGCTATTCTGCAATAAGGCCTAGAAAAAGACAAAAAGTATGGAAGAAGACTGTCCCTTCCACACACCAAAGAGCAAGCAAGATCTCATCAAATGCACTCTCTGGAAGTAGTTTTTACATTTTTTCTCAGAACATTTCCATTTGGATGGTTGAAAAGGAAGTAACAGATGACCAATGATCAGCAATGCTGTCTACTTCCAGTGGATCATGTAACTTCCTGAAGCTTAGTCCTAGGGTCTTACAGCCTTTGAGAAATCTTTAGCTAGGCTCATTCGGAAGGAAAAAAGGAAGGAAGGAAGGAGAAGAATATGGTGGGAGAGAGGAAGGAAAAAAAGAGCTGTTAAACTCTTAAGTAGGTTCAAGAAGCCATCTTTGCCTCAATTTTTATCTAATCTCAATGACACTATTTTTTTCCTATTTGAAGGGGCAAAAACTTTATTGTGTTGCCATAAAGGGGCAAAGACAGAGAAAGACTCAGACTCAATTCCTAATGAATAAGCTAGGGGAATTGCATCCTGATTAAATACAGTGTCTGTGGAGTCAAAAGAGCCCTAACAATGTCAGGAACTCAATAAGGGACCGTTGCAACAAAAGTCCCCTGAAAGACAACAACATCCTGCCAATGCCCCTCTCCAGGTCAACCTGCCTCAGGCAAGCAGAGCTGTTAGAGACCTTGCCTCCAGGGCCATTTCCAATCCTCTTGGTCTATAGTTGGGCAATGGATCCCTATGGTTCCTGAGCAGAAAATGAATTGGATTCTTGGATAGCTCTCCCTCACTTAAATGCTATTCACCCAGTTTGCCCTGGGACAATTTCCACTAATTAAGTTCTGGTGCTGGGCCGGTGGGGCTAGGACTTTGCCCAGTTTACTCCTTATAAAAGGCAAATCTGCCAGAACACCTGCCCCCAATCAGGGCAGAGTGTCCCGAGTGCCTCAGATACACCCCAGGTGTTTGGAGTTTGGAGTTTTTTCCTTGCTGAGCTGAGTCCCCCCAAGTTCTCTGCCCTCAGTTTCGGACTGCACCAAGCAAACTGTTTATCCCGCTGCCTAACTGAAAACAGACCTGATATGAAGTTCTTCAGAGGTAATTACAGGAAGTGTCCAAATATTTCTGGATTCGTTGACTTAAAGATTAGTTCAGAGACTTATTTTATTGTTGATTTGATAGGTCATAGGAGGAAACAGAGAGTCAGTGTCTTCACTCTGCCATCTTGGCTCCGCCCCCCGAAGCTAACATTTCTAATACAATATTAAATAGTGGAAAACCTTGTTTTACCCATGATCTTATTGAGAATGAATCTTGTTTGTCCCCATTACATAAGTTGCTTGCTGATGGTTTTAAATAGATGGTACTGATCATTTTAAGCAAAAGTCCATTTATTTCCATATTCTCTAGTGTTTTTAATAGGAAAGGGTGTTGGAATTTATCAAATGATTTTTCTGTATCTATTAAGATAATCATATGATTTTTGCTACTTGGATTATTAACATAGTTAGTTACACTAATAGTTTTCCTAATATTGAACCAGGCCTGCATTCCTCCCATAAATCCTACTTGGTTAGAGTGTATTATCATGCGGATGACTTTCTGTAACCTCTTTACTAATATTTTATTTAAAATTTTTGCATCAATATTCATTAGGGAAATTGGTCTCTGTTTTCACTCTACCTGGTTTTGGTATCACTACCATATCTGTCATAAAAGGAATTTGGAAAGAATTCTTCTTTTCTTGTTTTTTTCAAAAAAAACTATATAGTATTGGATTTCATTATTCTTTAAATGTTTGGTAGAATTCACATGTAAATCCATCTGGCCCTGAAGATTTTTTCTTAGGGAGTTGATTAATTACTTGTTATATTTTTTTCTAAAATGGGAATATTTAAGTAATTCATTTACTCCTGCTAATTTGGGTAATCTAAACTTTATTAGGTATTCCTCTATGTCACTTAGATTATCAAATTTATTGGTATAAAGTTGGGCAATACTAGAAAAAAAGAACAAATTAAAAACCCTCAGTAGAAAGTTCTCAATTTTCTTTTTGAGACTAAAATTTCATTTTCCACTTACCTTTTTCAAATGAAATTAACTAAAGGTTTGTTTTGTTGTTGTTGTTGTTTTCATAAAACCAACTCAGTTTTATTTATTAATTCAATAGTTTTCTTATTTTCTATTTTAATAATATTTTTTATTTTCAGAATTTCAAATTTGGTATTTAATTAAGGGTTTTTAATTGTTCTTTTTTCTAGCTATTTTAGTTGTAAGCCCAATTCACTGATTTTCTTTTTCTTTGTTTTATGGAAGTAATTATCTAGACATAAAATTTCACCTTAGTACCACTTTAACTTTATCACACAAAGGTTGGTATGCTGTTTCATTATTGTAATTCTCTTGGATGAAATTATGGATTATGTCTATGATTTGCTATTTCACCCATTCATCCTTTAGAATTGTATTATTTAGTTTCCAATTAATTTTTGGTCTATTTTCCCCTAGCCTTTTATTGAATTTAATTTTTATTGCATTATCATCTGAAAAAAAATGCATTTATTATTTCTGCCTTTCTACCTTGATTTTGAGATATTTATGTCCTAATATATGGTCAATTTTTGTATAGGTTCCATGAACTGTGAAGAAAAAAGGATATCCCTTTCTGTTTCCATTCAATTTTCTCCAAAGATCTAACATAGCTAACTTTTCTAATATTCTATTTACCTCCATAACTTCTTTTTTATTTATTTTGTGGTTCAATTTAACTAGTTCTAAGAGAGCAAAGTTGCAATCTCCTACTATTACTGTTTTGCTGTCTATTTCTTCTTGCAATTCTTTTAATTTTTCTTTTGGGAATTTAGATACTATTCCACTTGGTGCATGAATGTTTACTATTGATATTGCTTCATTATCTAGGATCCTCTTCACCAACATATAGTTTCCTTCCTTATCTCTTAAAATTAGATCGATTTTTGCTTTTCCTTTATCTGAGATCAGGATGGTTACTCCTGCTTTTTTAAGTCACCTGAAGCATAATAGATTCTACTCCAACCTTTCACTTTTATGTATTACTCTGCTCTAAATATGTTTCTCATAATGAATATATTATGGGATTCTGGCTTTTAACCCAATCTGATATCTGCGTCCATTTTATGTGAGAGTTCATCTGATTTATATACACAGTTCAAATGAGTAATTCTGCATTTCCTGCCATGTTATTTAACCCAAGTTATGCTTTTCTCTTTCCCTTCCTCCATCCCTCCTCCTCAGGGTTTTTTTTTTTTTTTTTCTGACCAACACCTCCATCAAGCAGCCCTTCCATTTTAGAGTTCTTTCCACTTTCTTACACTTTTCCCTTACTACTTCTGTTTTCCCTTTTATTAACTTCCCCTTTCCTTGCACATCCCTCTCCCACTTCCCTATAAGGTGAGAAGTTTCTCTTTGAAACCCAATATGATTGATATTCTCCCTTTGAGCCAAATCTGATAAAAGTCAGATTCATACGTTTCTTATGCCACTCCCTTCTTTCACTCAATTATAATAGGATTCCTTTGCCTTTTCATGAGATGAAAGTTCCCCAATTTTGCCTCTATTTCTTCTTTTTTTCTAGTCCAATACTCTTTCTACTTCTTGTTACTTTTTATTATTATCATAACAAAATCATTTTTTACCTATATTCTCTAAGTATACCCATCACAGAAATATAGTTCTCAAGAGGTCTTTCCTTTTTACCTTTTTATGCTTCTCTTGAGTTCTGTATTTGGAGATCAAATTTTTTGTTCAACTCAGGTTTTTTTATCACCTGTATTACTGAATGTCCCTCTTTTTCTGCGAAAGATAATGCTCATTCTAGCTGGATACATATTCTTGGCTGTCATCCAAGTTCCTTTGCCTTTTGGAATATCTGATACCAGGCCCTTTGATACTTTAAGGTGGAAGCTGCAAAGTCCTGGCCAATCCTGATTGTCGCTCCTCAGTATTTAAATTATTTCTTTTTGGATGCTTGCAGTATTTTTTTTTCTTGTTCCAATAGTTCTGAAATTTAATCATGATATTCCTTGGTGTTGTTAATTTGGGGTCTCTTTTTTTCTGGAGGTTATTGGTGAATTCTATCAATGGCTATTGTGCCTCCTGATTCTAGAACACCAGGAGAGTTCTTTTTTATGATTTCCTGTAAGATAATATATAGTTTTTTTTTTTTCATCATGACGTTTATGAAGTTCAATAATCATTAGATTACATCTTCTAGGTTTATTTTCCAGGTCAATTGTATTCCTTTAGGAGGTATTTCATATTTTCTTTTCTTTTCTTTTTCTTTTTTTTTTGTTTTGTTTTGTTTTGTTTTGTTTGACTGATACTTGGTCTCATTGAGTCATTCTCTTCCATTTATTCAATTTTAATTTTAAGTATATTTTTCTTCAGTTACATTTTTAGCTCCCTTTGTATTTAGCCAATTGAATTGTTTTTTCATTGTCTTTTTTCCATTTTACAAATTCTGTTTTTTAATGAATTGGTATATTTTTCATATCTAATTTGTAAGGAGGTACATGTTTTTGTTTTTGTTTTTTCCATTTCATGAAATCTATTTTAGGAATAAAATTTCCTTCAGATAATTTCTGTTTTTTCCTTTTCCATACCCTTTTGCAGAGAGCTTATTTCTTTACACAATTTTTCTTTTCTCTTTTAAAATATTTTTGAGGGGGCAGAGCCAAGATGGTGAACTGCAGACAGTGTCCTCTATGAGCTTCAGAGACCTTCCCTCAAACCCAGACAAATTGAGCCTCCGAACTGGTTTTGGAGTGAGAGCTCCACCAAACACTTGGACTACAACGCACTTCTATCAAATATCTACTTTGAAAGAACTTCTGAGGTCAGTTTTAGACAGGCAGGGGATCGAGCAGCTCCCAGTGCTCAGACGCCAGAGAACAGCCAGGGTGCAAGTCTGGGGCTGGGATGGACCAGAAGATTTCAGGCTGCCAGGAAGTCCCTGGGAGACACTTGGGCCACTTTGCTCTGCTTGCGGGCAGGTGCTTTGGCAGGTCTACCTTTGCTAAAGGGTGGATTGAGAGCAGCTGAAAGTGGGGTCCTAGTGCAGATCTAGCCAGATCAGCCCCAGACGGGAAGTCAACTCGGCAAATTGCCCCAGGGCACATTGAAATCCCTGCTGCTGCTGCTGCTGATGCTGCTGCTGCTGCTGCTGCTCCTGCTGCTGCTGCTCCTGCTGCTGCTGCTTCTGCTGCTGCTGCTGCTGCTGCTGCTGCTGCTGCTGCTGCTGCTCCTGCTGCTGCTCCTGCTGCTGTTCCTGCTGCTGCTGCTGCTGCTGCTGCTGCTGCTGCTGAATTCCCTGCTGGTGACTGATACCTCTGCTGAAAATCATGAGCAAGAAAAAGAGAGCTCTCACCTTAGACAGCTTTTACGGAGAGAAAGTAGAGAAGTCCCCAAATCCTGAGATTCTGAAAACAATCCCAGATAAAGCCACAGGGGTGGACTTAAGCTGGTCTCCCTTTCAGAAGGCTTACCAGGAAGATTGCATAAAGAATCTCAAAAGAGAGCTAGAAGAAGATTGGGGACATAAATTGAGAGCAGTGCAAGAAGGAAATATCGCCCTGCAACAGAGATGTGAAAAACTGGAAAATAAGTCTGGTGAATTGGAAAAAGATAACAATTCACTGAAAAACAAAATTAGAGAATTGGAAAAAGATAACAATTCACAGAACAACAAAATTAGTGAATTGGAAAAAGACAAAAATTCACTGAAAAACAAAACTAGTGAATTGGAAAAAGACAATTCCCTGAAAAACAAAACTGGTGAATTGGAAAACGTTACCAAATCACAAGAAAATAAAAATAGTGAATTGGTAAAAGACAACAATTTACTGAAAAATAAAATTAGTGAATTGGAAAATGACAACAATTCATTGAAAAATAAAATTGGCAAAATGGAAAAAGAATGCAATGAACCAAAAAATTCAATTGGCCAGTTACAAAAGGAGCTAAAAAGATAGCTGAAGGAAATAATACCTTAAAAATTAAAATTGAACAAATTGAAATGAATGACTCAATAAGACTTCAAGAATCAGTCAAACAAAAACAAAAAAAATGAAAAAATAGAAGAAAATTTGAAATATCTCCTAGGAAAAACAACTGACTTAGAAAACAGATCCAGGAGAGACAATCTAAGGATTATTGGACTCCCTGAAAGTCATGATGAAAAAAAGAACCTTGATGCTATCTTCCAGGAAATCATGAAAGAGAATTGCCCTGATGTTTTAGAATCAGAAAGCAAAGCTGGCATTGAAAGAATTCACCTCCTGAAAGAGACCCCAAAATTAAAACCCCAAGGAATATCGTGGCCAAATTTCAGGACTGTTGCACCAAGGAAAAGATATTACAAGATGCTAGAAAAAAAAAAAAACAGTTCAAATACCGAGGAACTGTCATTAGAATTATACAGGATCTGTCAGCTTCCACATTTAAGGACAGAAGGGCCTGGAATGAGATATTCCGAAAGGCAAAAGAACTTGGATTACAGTCAAGAATAAGCTATCCAGCTAGAATGAGCATCATCTTCCAGGGAAGAAGATGGTCATTCAATGATACAGGAGAATTTCACCTATTTCTAATGAAAAGACCAGATCTGAACAAAAAATTTGACCTCCAAACACAGAACTCTAGAGAAGCATAAAAAGGTAAAAAGGAAAGAACTCTTGAGAACTATATCTCTACTAGAGGTATCCTTAAAGAATGGGGGTATAATTTGATTTTACTTTGATAATAATCGGAAAGAAATTAGAGGTGGAAGGTACATCATACTGTAAAAAAAGGTGGACAAAAAAAAAAAAAAAAAAAAAAAAAAAAAAAAAAAAAAAAAAAAAAATCTCATGAAGAGACATAGAAAATCTAATATAATTGAGGGAAAGAAGGGAGGGTGATGAGTATTCTTTAAAATATTTTTTGAGATCTTCCAAGAAGGCCTTGTGAAATAGGGACCAGCTCATCTCTCCCTTTGGTAGTTCATCTGAAGTTGATTTGCCTTTGAGAAAGGGTTTGAGGTCTGTTATCTCAATTCATACCAGTTGTCTATGGCCAGAATTCTTTTTACTTTTTTGCTCATTTTTAAAGATTGAGATTACTGGATAAAAAATGGTAATTTCAAAAAGAAGAATGAATGAAGGTAAATAAATCAAAGGTGCTAAAGAAAGAGGTAAAAACAAGAGAACAGAAAAACAATTAGTTGGAAATCAGTATATAATGAACATCCAACATAGGAATTACTCATACTTTATGGAATACTTGAAGGTCTCTAAAACATTTTAATAGAAATCACATTTTTTATTCTCACAACATATCTATGGGAGAATGCTATTGCTATTTCCCTTGTGCAGATGAAGATAATCAGGGATTAGACATTAAATAACCACAGGGTCACACAGCTATTAAAGGAGGCATGATCAAATGAAGGTCTTACTGGCTTCAATTCTAACACTGACCATTAATTTTGCCATACTGTTATTGATGTGACTATCCCTTTGTCCCATTATTATAAAAACTATGTATTTACAAATATACAAATCCAGATACTTTGATTTTTTCACCTCCCTATAACTGCATTTTAACAGTGATAGGTTTATAACAATGGTTAATAATTTTAAAAAATATTTTAAACTGATCTTCTTGATGTTCTTTCCAATTCAAGAATCCTATGCAACACTGCAAAGTAATTGAAAAACTCCTCCAGAGTCCATTTTAAGGTTTCACTTCTATTCTGACATATGTTGTTATTTTGAAGAAATTGATCTTTGGTTCTTGACTTTAAATATTATAAACACACACACATATGCTTATATTTTTTTGCATCTATACAATTGATACTGTTTTATTACATGCTTAAATAATCCTTGAAATGTTTGATTTGCCTATATCTAATTTTTGATTCATGCTTATGAAAAACTTCAACTTTTTTTTTAATTTTAGTTATTCTTTTAAAAAATAAAATAAAACTGAAGAAAAGGCAGTAATGAACCTCATGGATAGGACACAAAATCCAGCACTTCTCCGACAAATAAGGGTAGATAAACAGTAAATAAGACGTTTTTCTAATTGAGCTTAAAAATTTTTAGTTAATATAATATAAGCAGGTTATCCGAGATCTCAAACAGATTATACAACTTTGTCCTAAACTGTATAAATGCTTGAAGCAGCACATAAAAGATAAAAGTCCTCCAGTTTTTTTTTTTCTTGACTGATTCTTGATGTCTCATTGAGTCATTCATTTTCATTTATTTAGTCCTGACTTTTAGTGAATTATTTTCTTAATTTACTTTTTTCAGTTCTTTTTGTATTTGTCCTATTGAATTTTTAAATGAATTATTTTCTTCTGTGCATTTTTTTATCTCACAAATTCTATTATTAAAGGAGTTATTTCCTTTTCCCATTGCATAAATTGTTTTTCAGAGGGTTGTTTTCTTTTTGGATTTTGTCAAATCTATTTTTAAGGAGTTATATACTTTTTCCAATTCACTAAGACTACTTTGTAATGAATTATCTTCAGATAATTTCTGTCTTCTTTTCCAAACCCTCTTGTAAAGTATTCATTTTCTTTCCACATTTTTCTTCCAGCTCTCTTTTAAGTTTTTTTTTCTTTTTTTATAATTTCTTATAGGAGAGCCTTGTGCAATGGTGACCAATTTATATCATATAGAGACAATCTGCTTTTAGTCTCCTCAGTGTTTGAAATTTGTTCTTCTCTTTCACTATCTATGGTCAGAGTTCCTTTTTTTTACTCATTTTTTTTTTTAAATTGAGAGCTGCTTTTAGGGCAAAGGCTATTGTCCATGCTTCCTTTATAACCAGTAGTGGCTAGTGTGCTGACTGACTTCTGGGGCTGGGTGGGTGTAACCAGGCCTTGTGAAATTCTAGCATTTCAGGGTTCTCTATTTAGCTTTTGTGTTTGTGTTTGATGTTTTATAACTTTTCTGATGATCTACTGGCTCTCAACCAGGGCAGAGTAGCCAACACTGCGATAGATTCCTTTTCATAGATTTTCCAGTGCTCATACCCCACATTACCCTGGGTCTGCACTGCCTGCCCTCCGTGTCTGGGCTCAACTTGCTTGTGATTGGACCTCCTCCCTCTGTTTCCAATTGAAACATCTTTTCTGCATTGCTTCAAAATTATCCTCTGAAGATAATTATTTGTTGATTCTACCTTTCCAGGATTAATTCAGAGGCTGGATTTAGTAATTAATGTGAGGGTCATGGGAGAACATCAGAAAAAAACATGTGTCCTTCTCACCATCTTGCCTCTGCCATCCCCATCTTTTGTCTTTATTGCTTTGAATAATAGATTCCTATGTCTTCCAAATAATCGAAGTTTAGAATAGCACGCCAGTAGAATCACAGAGTGAAAATGAACAAATAATTTTCTAAGAAGCCACCTTTCATTCAGTAATTAAACAGGAGGGATTGAAGTGAATGTCATTTAGGTTCATTTGGGCATGAATTTCTTTCTTCCAAACAATTTGGTAATAAAGCTCTTTAGATTATTGATTAGTAGATTGTTTTTGGAGGGGAAGTAATAAAATAGAAAAAAAAAGGAATGTTTCTTTCTCTTGTCCACTTATCAATGAATGTTATCATTACCCAGCATCTTTAAGCAGAGATATTTACCTGCCAATGAACTGTCTTGTCCCTTTTTTCTATGCATATGTACTCAAATCAGAAAATATCCCTTTTCCCTGTTATTTTAGTCTTGACAATATTCAGACTCTAGATATGGTTTCCAGCAAGTAACAGACAACACAATTTTGCTTTAAAAATATTGCTGGAAGATGTCAATGGGAAAAGATGTGGGTGAATGCATTCAGATATTATAAAAATGAAATGTATCAATATAATTTTAGAGAAAAAAAGTAATGACTGTGTCAACTACACAAAAGCTAGGTTGCACAGGGCAGGATTTCTTAAACTTTTTCCACTTGTAATTCTTTTTCACCTGACAAAATTTCATGTGACCTAAGAAGTATCTGTATCTATAGATAGATAGATAGATATTATATGGACATGATAATACAATACAGGTATATGAATGGGTATAAAAATCAAACAATTATGTATAATAAATCATAATTTCATAACTCTCACATTGTTATAAGACCCCATTTGGGTTATGACTCACAGATTTAGAAACTAGGGCTTAAGGGATAAAACATTGAATTTAGAGTCACAAAGTTGTTATTGTTGTTCAATTATAACTAGCTCTTTGTGACCCCATGGAACATATCATTTAAATACTGTCCATGGGATTTTTTGGCAAACAAATATTGGAGTGATTTGCCATTCCCTTTTCTAATGGATGCAAGTTAAAAGAAATGAAGTAAGTTGCCCAGTGTCACAAAGTTTTAAATCTCTAAAGCCTTGTCTGAAATCATCTTCCTGACACTAGAACTTGCACTCTATTCATTGTGCCACCTAAATGCACTTCAAAGCAGGAAAACCTTGTTTCAAATTCAGGCTCACCAGTTGTGTGACTAGCAGCAAATCTCTCAAACTTCATTTCTAATCTCTCCTTATATATACAATAGTGTCAGTAATAGAACCTTCCTCCTAAAATGATTCTGATGATAAAAAATGATGATATTTTCAAAGTACTTAATCCAGTGCCTCGTCCATACTAGGTACTTAATAGATATTTTTAAAGGAGAAACCAAATGGGAAAAGAAGTAAATTTAATTCCACATACTAGGTCTCATCCCTTCAAACATTCTGCCTGGCCTGATTTCCATTTCCTATGCCCAGTCTCTGTGTTCTTGCTTCCTAGTTTCCATAATCTTGGAATCTGGAATCTGACAGCTATATCTTCTCTTCTGTGTCCTATTGCACCAGATATAAACAGTATGTTCTTTCCCACAACTTTACTAGAGGAAAGGACAGCTAACACCTGTCCAATTCAATATGGTTTTCAGTAATTCTCAGAATTGCACAATGGCATTAAGCAGGATAATAAAGTTTAAGGGAGTAACATGATAAAATGGACAAGCCATCTGGTAGGATTTACTGAGTAAAATCTAAATACGATGGATTTTCAGGAATGAGCTTCTGGCTGTTTGCCATTTTTCATATAAAATAAGATAACTAAGGTCATTTTCTGACCTTTATTTATCTCCTAGGGACATTATTTTAAATAATACTGCTGCTAGTAGATCATCAGAGGGAAACTAGGAGTAAAACTATCTATGTAACATCTGACATGTCTCCATCTATCTTAAAATGGGTAATATTTAAACCAAGGAGATGTCTGATTGAGGCTCTACTAGCAATTCACCAATTCTAACTTCATAATAGCCTAGATTCATCTACTGTGGTTGGGGAAGTGTATCACAGTATAGTAGAGAATAATTAAATGTAATTGAATTTATTTAAAAAATAAACATATTTTCTATAAAATAATAAGAAAATGTGTGCCAGGATCCAGTTTTATTTTTGACCATACAACAGGCTGCTATTCTTTCAATTTGTCAGTGTCAGGATCTATGATTGCATAAAATTATAAAATTTCAGAGAAAGATGGAACTGCAGCAGTCATCTTGGAAAACAGTCAACAAGCACAATAAAGGCATTTTTTTTATCCATTCACAGAATAAGCATATGACTTGCCTGGCCATTCTCACTGTATATTTTTAATCTCCACTCTTACAATGCTTCCCCAGTTCCAATCCATATTTAACATTGGTAAAATATTTTTTTTCTTTATTCTTGTTATAATTTTGGCAATGTAAAACTTTTATAACATCTCTCCAATTTTTTTAGTTGCCAAACAAGTAAAGTTTGGAGTCCTTACTGTATCATTCAAGGTCTTTTATTATCTGAGGGTATTCTTTTATCAACATTCTGTTATAAAAATTCTTTATGTGCACTCTATGAAGGTCCAATAAAATGAGAAAATTTTCTGATGGAAAACTTCTCCAATATTCATGTCTCCTTAAGTGATATGCAATTTGCCTCTTTCCAGATTTTTTTTTGTAATGTTCCTTTCTTTTTCCCACTTACACAAGTTCTATGCATCTATTATAATCCAAGTAAAGGTCACTTTTTCCATAAAGCCTTCTTTGAGTTCACAAATCAACAATGACATCTCTTTTAGACATTATATGAAATTAATTCTTGTCCTTCATTCTCAAAGAGTACCAAAATGACATCTCTATATTAGAGTCAAGTTACAATGTAAGCATATTGTAATATCAGACTATAACTGAACAGACTGAAATGAGCTAAGAATGCTCTGCCATAGTATGGACACAAATAGTCCTTAGAAAAATTTAGGGGTGACACCCTAACTTATATGAAGTTATTGTTTAATTAATCTATATGTTATTTATTCCATATTTATGTGTTAGATGCATAGAGTGTGCTCTCTGCAAAATACAAAACCTTATAACCAAGACATTATTTTATGTATATTCTGAGAATACTGTTTTGTTCAATGTGATAATTAATAAATACTTCTTGATTTTAATTAAGTTTATTCCAAAATTACAGGAAAAATTCTCATGAATTATATAGGCAATTGAGTTCATATGTTGTTCAGCATAGCCTAGTACTTTAAAATTCTTAAAAAAAATTTCTACTCATGGGTGGGCCGAGCCAATATAAAAAAAAATGAAAAGTCTACCTTAATTAATGTAGTGATTCAGTTCCATAGTAATTAAACTGACAAAAAATCAGTTTAAAGAGCTAGAAAAAATTATTACAAAGTTCATCTGGGCCATGAACAAAAGATTAAAAATTTCAAACAAATTAATGAAAAAAGTGCAAATTAAGGTGGCCTAGTTGCACCAGACCTAAAACTATATTATAAAAAGCAGTAATTAAAACCTTTTCTTCCTGGCAAAGAAATAGGGAAGATGATCGGTGCAATACATTAGCTATATAAGACAGAATAGTTAATGACTATATAATCTAATATTTGATAAACCCAAAGCTTTTGGTATAAGAACTCATTATTGGACAAAGATTTGCTGATAAAATTGGAAAATAAAATGGCAGAAACAAGGCATTGACCAACACCTAACACCCTTTACCATCATAAGGCTGAAATGGGATCAAGGTTTAGACATAAAGAGTGATACAAGAAGCAGATTAGAACTTTACCTCTCAGGCATGTGAAGAAGGAAGGAATTTGTGGCCAAGAAAACTAAAGTACATTAAGAATGCAAAACAGATAATTTTCATGATATTAAGTTAAAAAGTTTTTGTAAATTCTAAGCCAATGGGGGAAAAAAATAAAAGAGCAGCAGTAAACTGGGGGGGATTTATAAATAGAAAATTGACTTAAATTTAAAAGATTACAAGTCATTGTTCAATTGATAAATGTTAAAATTTGAACAGTTTTCTGATGAAGAAATTAAAACCATTTCTAGTCATATGAAAAAGTGCCCTAAATTACAATTGATCAGAGAAATGAAAATTAAGACAACTCTGAGGTACAACTACACACTTTCAGATTAGCTAAGATGACAGGAAAAGATAATGATAAATGTTGGAGGGGATGTGGGAAAACTGGGACACTAAATACATTGTTGGTGGAGTTGTAAACTGATTCAACCATTCTGGAGAGAATATGGAACTATGCCCAAGGGGCTATCAAACTCTGCATACCCTTTGATTTAGCAGTGTCTCTACTGGGTCTGAATTCCAAAGAGATCATCAAAAAGGGAAAAGGTTACAGATGTTCAAAAACTTTTGTAGCAGCCCTTTTTGTAGTGGCAAGGAATTGGAAACTGAGTGGATGCTTATCAGCTGGAGAATGGCTGAATAAATTATTTATATGAATGTTATGGAATATTATTTTTGTGTAAGAAAATATCAGCAGGATGATTTCAGAAAGGCATGGAGAGACTTATATGAACTGATGCTAAGTGTATTGAGTAGAACCATCATTGTACATGGCAACAACAAGATTATATGATGATCAATTCTGATGGACATGACTCTTTTCAAGAATGTGGAGATTCAGGCTAATTCTTATTGATTTGTGATGGAGAGACCCATCTGCATCCTTGAAATCAAGATGTCATTGTTCAACTTATATTTGTGAGTGAGTAATTTATTATTATGCTCTTTCACTTAAAAAATAAGATAATCCGGATTTTTCTGTAATTCTTCCTATTTCCCATTTTGTGAAACATCATTTCTTAATAAAGTTCAAAGACCATATTTCCCAATTTGAACTAAAGACTTAGTTGAATAATGTAATCTTTTCTTGCCCCCAAGACAAGTGCTAATAAATCATAACTGGGACCCTTGCTTCTTTTACCAGTAAACAAAGAACCTAACCTAACCTGCCAGCAAATGGCATACACAGACCTCATGGAGTATTTCCTTTCAACTGGGTAATTGTGAGTTCTACTGAGGAACTTGTCTCTTTTACTCTCCTTTCCCTTAAACCCATGTAAATAATAGTTCATGAGCAATTATTTTCTAAATCTAACTCACACATTGTAGACCTGGCATTTCTGCTCCCATGCTTACCTACAATTATTGAAAAATACTTTATTCTGAAATAATTATATTAACTCCTCTAGAGAGAAATTAACCTTTTAAGTGAGCATCAATTTATTCAAAGGCAAAATAGTAGGGTTGCACTAGATGGCCAATCTTCCCTGGAAATTTTAAATATCTCTGTGACTCAGTGTTTCTCTAGATTGAAGAGAGAAGCAAAGTGAGAAAAAATGGTGCCATTTAAAGTAGAGAAGTTGGCGTTAAGAGGTGTCATCACTTTATCCCAGGGTATCAGTTGGCTGGTGCTCAGGTCTGTCTCATCAAATACTCAGAAGTTAGGAAAATTGATTTCCTCCTCCTAATTCATATGAAAGGCAGTTGTTATGCCTATGTCCAATTAAAGCACATACTCTTACCAAAATCCCCATCCCAATCTGTCTCACTCTTTTGCTGTATAAATTTGTCATTTCATCTCATTCTGGGATTGCGTTGACACCACAAACACTCACAGCAGTATCTACACAGTTGCCTTTGGCAAAATCTAACTTTTTTCTGAGCATAGATACATGCTAACTTTCAGATCATTTCATGGCTACAGAATATAGAGAACACCCTATGATCTCTAAGACAGTGAACATTGAATTGAAGTCCCATTTCACCCTTTCCATTTTTAGTAGAACAGGAGATGAAACATGAATAGCAATAGATGAGTTATGATATTAATCACAAATATCATTCCTTCATCTTTCCCCTCAAATACATCTATATTGGGGCGGAGACAAGTTGGCAAACTGCAGACAGTGATTCTGTGAGCTCCTGAGATCTTCCCTCAGAACCAGACAAATTGAGTCTCCGAACTTGTTTTGGAGTGAGAGCTCCACCAAACACTTGGAATACAACGCACTTCTATCAACAACCTACTTTGAAAAAACTCCGGAGGTTAGTCTCAGGGGAATCGGCCACTGGCCCCGATCAAACACCAGGGCACTGGGGTGGAAGTCGGGCTGCAACAGAGGCAGATTTTAGGCACCCAGGAAGCCCCTAGGAGATGCCTGGGCCACTTTGCTCTGCTTGTGGGCAGGTGCTTTGGCAGATCTGCCTTTGGTAAAGGGTGGATTGAGAGCAGCTGAAAACATGGTCCTAGTGCAGATCTAGCCCGAGCAGCCTCAGACCTGAAGTCAACTCAGAAAACTGCCCCAGGGCAAATTGAAACTGCAGTAGTACTTCCTGCTGGTGACTGATACCTCAGCTCAAAATCAGGAGTAAGAAGCAGAAGAGAGCTCTCACCATTGATAGCTTCTACGGAGAGAAAGTAGAACAGTCCCCAGATCCTGAGATTCTGAAAACAATCCCAGACGAAGCCACAAAAGCAGATTTAAGCTGGTCTCCTTTTCAGAAGGCTTACCTGGAAGATTGCATAAAGAATTTCAAAACAGCTAGAAGAAGAATGGGGAAATAAATTGAGATCAGAGCAACAGAGATATCAAAAACTGTAAAACTGGACTGGTGAATTGGAAAAAGAAAACAATTCACTGAAAAACAAAATTGGTGAATTGGAAAAAATCACCAATTCACTGAAAAGCAAAATTGGTGAATTGGAAAAAATCACCAATTCACTGGAAAATAAAAACGGCGAATTGGAAAAAGACAACAATTCACTGAAAAATAAAATTGGCAAAATGGAAAAAGAATGCATTGAATCAAGGAATTCAATTGGCCAGCTACAAAAGGAGCTAAAAAAGATAACTGAAGGAAATAATACTTTAAAAAATAAAATTGAACAAATAAAAGTAAATGACTCAATAAGACTTAAAGAATCAGTCAAACAAAAACAAAAAAAAAATGAAAAAAAACAGAAGAAAATAGGAAATATTTCCTTGGAAAAACAACTGACTTGGAAAACAGATCCAGGAGAGACAATCTAAGGATTATCGGACTCCCTGAAAGTCACAATGAAAAAAAGAACCTTGATGCTATCTTCCAGGAAATCATGAAAGAGAATTGCCCTGATGTTTTAGAATCATAAGGCAATATTGGCATTGAAAGAATTCACTGAATACCTTCTGAAAGAGACATGAAAATTAAAACCCCAAGGAATATTGTGGCCAAATTTCAGGACTATCGTACCAAGGAAAGGATTTTGCAAGCAGCTAGAAAGAAACAGTTCAAATACGAGGAACTGTAATTAGAATTACACAAGATCTGTCAGCTTTCACCTTAAAGGATCGAAGGGCCTGGAATCAGATATCCCAAAAGGCAAAAGAACTTGGATTACAGCCAAGAATAAGCTATCCAGCTAGAATGAGCATCATCTTCCAGGGAAGAACATGGTCATTCAATAATAAAGGAGAATTTCAACTATTTTTTTATGAAAAGACCAGATCTGAACAAAAAAATTTGACCTCCAAATACAGAACTCAAGAGAAACATAAAAAGGTAAAAAGGAAAGAACTCTTGAGAACTATAT
>JAJPUD010015225.1:23238-38123 GCA_023553655.1 Myrmecobius fasciatus
CTTGGAAAACAGATCCAGGAGAGACAACTTAAGGATTATCGGACTCCCTGAAAGCCACGATGAAAAAAAGAACCTGGATGCTATCTTCCAGGAAATCATGAAAGAGAATTGCCCTGATGTTTTAGAATCAGAAGGCAAAATTGGCATTGAAAGAATTCACCGATCACCTCCAGAAAGAGACCCCAAAATTAAAACCCCAAGGAATATCGTGGCCAAATTTCAGGACTATCGCACCAAGGAAAAGATATTGCAAGCAGCTAGAAAGAAACAGTTCAAATACCGAGGAACTGTCATTAGAATTACACAGGATCTGTCAGCTTCCACATTGAAGGATCGAAGGGCCTGGAACCAGATATTCCGAAAGGCAAAAGAACTTGGATTACAGCCAAGAATAAGTTATCCAGCTAGAATGAGCATCATCTTCCAGGGAAGAAGATGGTCATTCAATGATACAGGAGAATTTCACCTATTTCTAATGAAAAGACCTGATCTGAACAAAAAATTTGACCTCCAAATAGAAAACTCAAGAGAAACATAAAAAGGTAAAAAGGAAAACTCTTGAGAACTATATTCCTACTATAGGTATCCTTTAAAGAATGGCAGTATAATTTGATTTTTCTTTGATAATAATGGAAAAGAAATTAGAGGTGGAAGGGATACCATACTGAAAAAGAAAAAGGGGGGAGGGGGGAAAGGAGGCAAAATAAAGTAAAAATAAAGGAGGTAAAATAAGGCAAAATCTCATAAAGAGACATAGAAGATCTAATATAATTGAGGGAAAGAAGGGAGGGCGATGAGTATTGTGTAAACCTTACTCTCATTAGATTGGACTCTAAGAGAGTATATCAGACACATTTGGCTTCAAAGAAAGGCCTGACCCTCCTTGTGGGAAGGTGGGAGGGAAAGGAGGAAAGGAACAGGATAAACTAATAGAAGGATTAGGGGAAAGGTATAAAGGGGAGGGAGGGATTCTAAAGGGGGGAGGACTATTGGTGGGAGGTGGTGATCAAAAATAAAGTACTGGGGAGGGGGGAAGGGAGAGAGGGGAAAGGGAAGAGAAAATCATAACTTTGGGTAAATAAGATGGCAGGGAATACAGATACAGTTATTTTAATGGTGAATGTGAATGGGATGACCTCTCCCATAAAACAGAAGTGGGTAGCAGACTGGGTTAAAAGCCAGAATCCTACAATATGTTGTTTACAAGAAACACATATAAAACATAGAGATACATACAGAGTGAAGGTAAAGGGCTGGAGCAGAATCTTCTATGCTTCAGGTGAACAAAGAAAGGCAGAGGTAGCAATACTTATCTGAAATCAAGTAAAAACAAAAATAGATCTAATCAAAAGAGATAAGGAAGGAAACTATATTTTACTAAAGGGTACTATAGACAATGAAGCGGTATCAATAATAAACATATATGCACCAAGTGGTATAGCATCCAAATTCCTAGAGGAGAAACTAACAGAGATGCAAAGAGAAATCGACAGTAATACTATACTAGCGGGGGATCTCAACCTTGCTCTTTCAGAATTAGATAAATCAAATTCCAAAATAAATAAGAAAGAAGTTAGGGAGGTAAACAAAAGGCTAGAAAAGTTAGGTATGATAGATCTTTGGAGGAAATTGAATGGTGACAGAAGGGAGTATACTTTTTTCTCAGGGGTTCATGGAACTTATACGAAAATTGATCATGTGTTAGGGCATAAAAACCTCAAAATCCAATGCAGAAAAGCAGAAATAGTAAATGCATCCTTCTCAGATCATGATGCAATAAAACTCACATGTAATATAAGGCCAGGAGAAAATAGACCACAAGTTAATTGGAAATTAAATAATCTAATCCTGAAGAATGAATGGGTGAAAGAGCAAATTATAGACACAATTGATAATTTCATCCAGGAGAATGACAATAATGAGACAACGTACCAAAATATGTGGGACATGGCTAAAGTGGTTATAAGGGGTAATTTTATATCTCTACATGTTTACTTGCATAAAACAGAGAAAGAGAAAATCAATGAACTGGGCTTACAATTAAAAAAGCTAGAAAGAGACCAAATTAAAAACCCTCAATTAAATACCAAATTACAAATTCTGAAAATTAATGGGGAGATCAATAAAATTGAAAATAAGAAAACTATCAAATTAATAAATAAAACTGAGTTGTTTTTATGAAAAAACCAACAAAATAGATAAGCGTTTAGTTAATTTGATTAGAAAAAGGAACGAGGAAAATCAAATTGGTAGTCTCAAAAATGATAAGGGAGAACTTTCCTCCAATGAAAAGGAAATTAGAGTAATAATTAGGAGGTTCTTTGCCCAACTTTATGCCAATAAATTTGATAATCTAAATGAAATGGAGGAATATCTACAAAAAAATAGATTTCCTAGGTTAACAGAGGAGGAAATAAATTATTTAAATAGTCCCGTTTTGGAAAAAGAAATAGAACTAGGTATTAACCAACTCCCTGAGAAAAAATCTCCAGGGCCAGATGGATTCACATGTGAATTTTACCAAACATTTTAAGAACAATTAATTTAAAGAACAATTAATCCCAATACTACATAAACTATTTGAAAAAATAGGGAAAGAAGGTGTACTACCAAATTCCTTCTATGACACAGATATGGTGCTGATAGATAAACCAGGTAGGGAGAAAACTGAGAAAGAAAACTATAGAACCATTTCCCTAATGAATATTGATGCAAAAATTTTAAATAATATTTTAGCAACAAGATTACAGAAAGTTATCCCCAGGATAATACACCATGACCAAGTAGGATTTATACCAGGAATGCAGGGCTGGTTCAATATTAGGAAAACTATCAGCATAATCAATTCTATTAATAACCAAATTAACAAAAACCATATGATTATCTCAATAGATGCAGAAAAAAGCCTTTGATAAAATCCAACACCTATTCCTATTAAAAACACTGAAGAGACTAGGAATAAATGGGCTTTTCCTTAAAATGATTAGTAGTATCTACTTAAAACCTTCAGCAAGCATCATATGTAATGGAGTCAAACTAGAAACATTCCCAATAAGATCAGGAATGAAACAAGGCTGCCCACTGTCGCCATTATTATTTAATATTGTCTTAGAAATGCTAGTTTTGGCAATAAGAGAAGAAAAAGAGATTAAATGAATTAGAGTAGGTAATGAGGAAACCAAATTATCACTCTTTGCAGATGACATGATGGTATACATAGAAAATCCTAAAGATTCAACTAAAAAACTACTAGAAACAAAGTTGCAGGATACAAAATAAATCCTCATAAACCATCAGCATTTTTATATATTACCGATAAATTTCAGCAGCAAGAGATACAAAAAGAAATTCCATTCCAAATAACTGTTGATAGTATAAAATATTTGGGAATTTATCTGCCACGGGAAAGTCAGGAACTATATGAACTAAACTACAAAACACTTTCCACACAAATCAAATCAGACCTACTCAATTGGAAAAACTTAAAATGCTCATGGGTAGGCCGAGCGAATATAATAAAAATGACAATACTACCCAAACTAATTTACTTATTTAGTGCCATACCAATCAAACTCCCAAGAAATTATCTTACATATCTAGAAAAAATAGTAGCAAAGTTCATTTGGAAGAACAAAAGGTCAAGACTTTCAAGGGGATTAATGAAAAAAAAAGGCTGATGATGGTGGACTTGCTGAACCAGATCTAAAACTATATTACAAAGCAGGGGTCATCAAAACCATTTGGTACTGACTAAGAAATAGAGTAGTCGATCAGTGGAATAGGATAGAATCACAAGACAAACTAGGCAATAACTATAGCAATTTAGTCTGTGAAAAACCCAAAGACCCTAGCTTCTGGTATAAGTACTCACTGTTTGACAAAAACTACTGGGAAAATTGGAAACTAGTGTGGAGGAAATTAGGGCTGGACCCACATCTAACACCACATCCTAAGATAAGATCTAAATGGTTTCATGACCTGGATATAAAGAGTGATAGTATAAGTAAATTAGAGGAACATAATATAGTTTACATCTCAGACCTATGGAGATGGAATAAATTTATGTCCAAAGAAGAACTAGAACTCTTAATTGAAAACCAGATAGATAACTTTGACTATATTAAGTTAAAAAGTTTTCGTACAAAAAAAAAACAAAAAAAAAACAATGCAGTCAAGATTAGGAGGGAAGCAATAAATTGGGAAATCATCTTTACATTTAAGGTTCTGATAAAGGTCTTATCTCTAAAATGTATAGAGAATTGTTTCATATTTATGAAAGTTCATGTCATTCTCCAATCGATAAATGGTCAAAGGATATCAACAGACAATTTTCAGAGGATGAAATTAAAACTATTTGTAGTCATATGAAAAGGTGCTCCAAATCACTGTTGATCAGAGAAATGCAAATCAAGACAACCCTGAGGTACCACTACACACCTGTCAGATTGGCTAAAATGACAGGAAAAATTAATGACGAATGTTGGAGGAGATGTGGGAAGGCTGGGACACTGATGCATTGTTGGTGGAGCTGTGAACGGATCCAGCCATTCTAAAGAGCAATTTGGAACTGTGCTCAAAAATGTTATCAAACTGTGCATACCCTTTGACCCAGCAGCATTTCTATTGGGATTATATCCCAAAGAAATCATAAAGGAAGGAAAGGGCCCCACATGTGCAAGAATGTTTGTGGCAGCCCTTTTTGTAGTGGCTAGAACCTGGAAACTGAATAGATGCCCTTCAATTGGAGAATGGCTGAATAAATTATGGTATTTCAATATTATGGAATATTATTGTTCTGTAAGAAATGACCAACAGTACGATTTCAGAGAGGCCTGGAGAGACTTGCATGTACTGATGCTGAGTGAAAGGAACAGAACCAGGAGATCATTCTACACGGCAACAATAATACTGTATGATGTTCAATTCTGATGGACATGGCTCTCTTCAACAATGAAATATTTCAAACCATTTTCAATATTTCACTGAAGAAAACCATATACACCCAGAGAGAGGGATGTGAAATGTGGACCATAACATAACATTCTCATACACTTGTTTGATGTTTGCTTACATTGTGTTTCCTTTATCTGATATGTCTTTTGTGTACATACGATTTTCTTGCACAACAATGATAAGTTTGGAAATATGTATACATATATTCAATTTGCCAAATATTTTATAATAATTAACATGTAGTGGATATCCTGCCATGTAGGGGATGGGTGTGGAGTTGGGGGGAAAATCTGTAACAGAAAGCTATGCAACGGTTAATGTTGAAGAATTACCCATACATATGTTTTGCAAATAAAATAAAATTAAAAATAAATAAATAAATCTGTATGCTTGGGAGCTCAAACATTTGTGTTTTCAATTATTTCAGATTCCATCCTTCACTCACAGGAGTATTATTTGAATTCATTTACTTTAAAAATTTCTTTTATTGAATGATATCAATGGTGGAGTATCAATGGTAAGGTAAAGCAATATAAAATATTAATAAAAGATGCATTGAAAGATGAAGTCATGTTAAAAAGAGGAATAACACTAAATTTATAATGTGTCAGACTGATTTTTATCTTGTAGAAATATTTATAAAATGAAAATTTTCATTCTATAAATAAATCCTCTTGAAAATGAGGTAAAATATTTAATATTTTTCAATGTTTTCTTGATGTAGCTAACTTTCTATGGAGTTTAGTAATGAAACTCAAATAATCCTGATAAAAAAAAAATCAAAAACAAAGCAATTTAAAAGCAAACAAATTGCTTTATTTAACTAAGGTACATGATGTGTATTACATAAAAATATGATATAAGGCATTATTAATTTGATGAATTTACAATCACTGAAAAAATTGAACTTTTGGATTTCCTTAATATAATTGAGTGGAAATTGCTTCTGATGTTAATTTGGGTCTAATTCTAAATGATTGTAAAATTATTTATCCATGATATATTTGATTGTTTTTCAATAGTAATTGATAGAAAATGAATTCCCCATTTGACAGAAGCAAAATTAATACCTATAAACACATTTATTTGATAATTATTGACTTACTTCAACAAGAACTTTCCGACAACGAGACATATGAATGAATGACTTTTACTGTCATATCAAGTGTTCTATTTTAATAATTTTATTCTTTGATTTTTTCCAGAAGTCTTCTAAGATTTTTTTCTGAATCTGACCATTTTGTTATTTTTATGGTGGAATTCTATCTTATGTAGTGCTTTTTTAGTCATTCCCCAAGAGTTGGACTCCTTCAGGTTCCACTTTTTGGCTACTAGAAAAAAGAACTGCCAAAATAATTTTACATTTGGTTTTATTTTCTCTTTTCCCATTGTTTTGAGATATTTGTAGTAGTGACCTTGCTTATTAAAACAATAATTTAGTGACTTTTGGGGACATAGCTCCAATTTACTTTCCAAGATGGCTCAAATGTTTTATGGCTTTCCAGTTAATGTGTCTATTTTTATGCATCCTATCCAAAATTTCTGATTTATTTTTATTTTGTATATGCCATTCTGGTGAGTCTGAATTAAAGCCAGGTACTTTAATTTACATTTTTCTAATTAGTGTTTTAGAGTACATTCCATATAACTATTGATATATTATATTTCATCCTTTTAAAACTGCTTGTTGATGTTCTTTCCTGATTTATTTGTTGAGAAATATTTAATTATCAATATTGTTGATAAATTGCTTGGCTATAAATCTAAATAAGTAGCATATATATGTTAGATATGAAATATGTTTCTGATTTATCTATTTCCTTTCTAATGTTAATTGCATTGGTTTTGTTGGAAAAAAATATAAAATCATGTATATAAAGTTTGCTCAACTAATAAATCAACCAATAAGTTTTAACTACTTACTATGCACCAGGATTGTACAAAAAAAAAAAAAAAAATGAAAAGAGGTAACAGAAAGTCCCTGCCTTCAATGTCCTTACTGCATAAAGAGGGAAACAACAGGCAAATAAATTATATAATTTAAATAGGAAATAACTAAGAGGAAAAATACTGCAATTAAGCAAAAATATATAATCTTTATCCCGAAGATCAAATATTAGTTGGAACTTAAATGAACATAGGGAAGTTAGTTAGCTCAGAAGAAAGGGAACATTCTAGGAATGAGGGCAAATTAGAAAGAGTGCTTACACCCTAGACATGGTGTGTCTTGTTTTTGGAACAGTCAGAAGCCCAGTAATCTTGATCAAAGAATATGAAATTGGGAGCAAGGTATAAAATTTCTGGAAAGATAAGAGGATGCTTGTTTATGAAAGGTTTTAAATTTGTTATTAACTCCTGGAGATAATAGGAAACCACTGGAGGCTAATCTGTAGGGGATCTGGGACACAATAACATCTGTACTTTAGGAAAATCACCGTAGGAACTGAATGGAAGATAGATTGGAGTTAGGAGACACTTGAGACAGGCAAACACACCAGAAAGGTCTCAGAGTGACCAAGGCATGAGCTGATGTTATTATCAAGAAATCACACTTGATTCTTTACTATCTCTTACTTTCTAGATTGCCAAGGCCTTTCACCTTTGTGACATTTGTAAAATATGCCTACTTCTGACACTGACACTATACATGCATTCAATCAATAAACATTTATCAAGTGTTTACTATGTGATAGGCACTGAGTTAAAATTGAAGATGTGATTAGGCAAAAACACTTCTTGCTCTTAAGGGAATTTTATCTAATGAAGAAGGTTACATGTCAACAGATATATAAGAAGCAAATTATATACAAGATAAATAGGAAATAAAAAAAAGAGAGTAAGCACTGGAATTTAGAAAGACTAAGAAAGTTTTTGTATAGAAAGTGAAATTTTATTTGGGACTTAAAAGAAGCCAGATGGGTCAATATTAAGAATTGGGCAGAGGAAAGCATAAGGGACAATAATCACTATAACAATAAATCATGGATTCAAGTGATGGAGACTTTTATTTGCAGAATAGTCAAAAGGCCACTCCTACTGTTGGGGTAAAAAGGCATCACAGAACTGAAAAGACTGACGAGAAATAGGATATGAATGGCTTTGGATACAAAAAAAAATATTTGTTTCCAGAGGGCATTAGGAAACATTGAAATTTATTGAGTAGGGAGATTCTATGATCAGATCTGATTTTTAGGAAAATCATTTTATGATTCTCCATTCTGAATAGAGAATGGATTGGAATGGGAGAAAAATAAGGTAAGTGGATCTATGAGTTGATAAAGGCTGTATCAGGGGAAGTAGTGATACTAAAAAAGTGAAAAGATACATTTGAGAGACTTTAACAGGTAAGATCTCAGGTCTTGCAAACAGAATGGATTATGGAGGAGGAGAGGTAAGATATAGTGAGAAGTGCAAGGTGATTCTTAAATTCCAAGTCTGGTGTTGTGTTCTTAGGTAAAGGGAAAATATGGAGAGTTTAGACATGAGAATGATAATTCTAGTTTTGGACATACTGAATTTAAGATATTTATTAGACATCCAGTTAAAGATTTCTAAAGGATGGGGGTAGAGCCAAGATGGTGAAGAGGGCACATGTTTCTTTCTGACCTTCTTCCACAACCCTCAGACTAGCAAATCCTGCCTCTGAATTAGTTCTGGAATGGCAGAATATTGGGAGTGCAACAAATTACCAGAAGAAGATATTTTCAAAGATTGCTAGGAAAGGTCTCTTTCAATTGTGCATAAAGAGAAGTGGGCCAAGAACAAGCAGGCTGTGCACAGATGTTGGGGAGCACAAGCAGCACAGATTCCAGGGGTGGTGCACTCTGGAGAAACTACAAAGATAAATCTATAGCAGTATTGGCTGTTCTGCCCTAGCTGCAAGCCAGTAGATCAGCAGAGAAGGTATAAAACATTCCACTAAAGCAGAAATGGTAAATACCCAATTCATAACTTTAGTAAAGTTGCAGGATTCAAAATAAATCCACATAAATCATCAGCATTTTTATATATTACCAATAAAGTTCAGCAGCAAGAGATACAAAAAGAAATTCCATTCAAAATAACTGTTGATAGTATAAAATATTTGGGAATTTATCTGTCAAGGGATAGTCAGGAACTATATGAACTAAACTACAAAACACTTTCCACACAAATAAAATCAGACCTAGTCAATTGGAAAACATAAAATGCTCGTGGGTAGGCCGAGCGAATATAATAAAAATGACAATACTACCCAAACTAATTTACTTATTTAATGCCATACCAATCAAACTCCCAAGAAATTATCTTAAAGACCTAGAAAAAATAGTAATAAAGTTCATTTGGAAGAACAAAAGTCAAGAATTTCAAGGGAATTAATGACAAAAAAGACAGATGAAGGTGGCCTTGCTTACCAGATCTAAAACGATATTATAAAGCAGCGGTCATCAAAACCATTTGGTACTGGCTAAGAAATAGAGCAGTCGATCAGTGGCATAAGATAGGATATCAGGACAAGCTAAGTAATAATGTTAGCAATTTAGTGTTTGCTAAACCCAAAGACCCCAGCTTTTGGGATAAGTACTCACTATTCAGCAAAAACTGCTGGGAAAATTGGAAACTAGTGTGGAAGAAATTAAGGCTGGATGCACACCTAACACCGCACACCAAGATAAGATCTAAATGGGTTCATGATCTAGATATAGAGGGACTTTGTAAGCAAGTTAGAGGAACATAGGATAGTTTACCTCTCAGACCTGTGGAGATAGAATAAATTTATGTACAAAGAAGATCTGGAACTCTTAATTGAACACCAGATAGATAATTTTGATTACATTAAGTTAAAAAGTTTCTGTACAAGCAAAACTAATGCAGACAAGATTAGGAGGGAAGCATCAAATTGGGAAATCATCTTTACATTTAAGGGTTCTGATAAAGGTTTCATCTCTAAGATATATAGAGAATTGTTTCATATTTATAAGAATTCAAGCCATTCTCCAATTGATAAATGGTCATAGGATATAAACAGACAATTTTCAGATGATGAAATTAAAATTATTTCTACACATATGAAAAGGTGCTCCAAATCACTATTGATCAGAGAAATGAAAATTAAGACAACTCTGAGATACCACTACACACCTGTCAGATTGGCTAAAATGACAGGAAAAGATAATGATGAATGTTGGAGGGGATGTGGGAAGACTGGGACACTGATGCATTGTTGGTGGAGCTGTGAATGGATCCAACCATTCTGGAGAGCAATTTGTAGCTATGCTCAAAAATTTATCAAACTGTGCATACCCTTTGACCCAGCAGTGTTTCTATTGGGCCTATATCCCAAAGAGATCTTAAAGGAAGGAAAGGGATGCACATGTGCAAGAATGTTTGTGGCAGCCCTTTTTGTTGTGCCTAGAAACTGGAAACTGAATGCATGCCCATCAATTGGAGAGTGGCTGAATAAATTATGGTATATGAATGTTATGGAATATTATTGCTCTGTAAGAAACGACCAGCAGGACAAGTTCAGAGAGGCCTGGAGAGACTTGCATGAACTAATGCTCTGTGAAATGAGCAGAACCAGGAGATCATTATACACGGCAACAACAATACTATATGAGGATCAGTTCTAATGGACATGACTCTCTTCAACAATGAAATGCTTCAAACCAGTTCCAATTGTTCGGTGAGGAGAGCCATATACACCTAGAGAGAGGGATGTGAAATGTGGTCCACAACATAACATTTTCATGTTCTCTATTGAAGTTTACTTGCATTGTATTTCCTTTATTGGATTATTCTTTCTTGTAGATATGATTTCTCCCGCACAAAAAGTTGATACAATAACTATACATATGTTCGATTTCTTAAGTATCCTAACATAATTATCATGTAGTGGATATCCTGCCATCTAGGGGAGGAGCGGGGAGTAGGGGGAAAAAATTTGTAACAGAAAGCTTTGCAAGGATTAATGTTTAGGAATTACCCATATATATGTTTTGCAAATAAAAAGTATTAATAATTTTTTTTAAAAAAGAGAAAAAGCAAAAAAAAAAAGAAATGGTAAATACCAAAACCCAAAATGCCAGAATCTTACAGGATGTGGCCATGCCAACCCAGCACCAGAAATCAATAAACACTGACTCAGCCCAGCCAACAATAACCAAGCAAAACTAGCACTGACTCAAAGCATCTGCTGCCACTTGTAGAGGAAGCCTGGACAACTATCTTTGCCCTAAAACAGATATCTTCTTTTTATAAACAAAAAAGAATAAAAAAGCAAAAATGATTCTGACCACAGATAGTTTTTATGGTGAAAGAGAATAGAGTTCAAACCCTGAGGAGACAAAAAACCAGATCCTCTCCAGATGAAGCCCCAAATGGTGATATAAATTGGCCCCCATCACACAAGGCTCTCCTAGAAGAAATTATAAAAAATATTAAAAGACATATGGAAGAAAATGGGGAAAAGAAATGAAAACTTTGCAAAACAATTTGGAAAAGGCAACACAAAATAGAATTAGTGAAATGGAAAAAGGATATAACTCATTAAAAATAGATTTGACAAAATGAAAAAAGAAAATTTTCAGACAAACAGAATTTGTGAAACAGGAAAAGAAAATAACTCCTTAAAACATAATTTTTGAAATTGAAAAAAAATCCATAAAATAAAACAGCTCATTTAAAAAATCAATTGGATAAATACAAAAAAGTGAAAAAAGTAAATGAAAAAAATAATTCACTAAAAATCATAACTGAACAAATGGAAATGAATGACTTAGTAAGACATCAAGAATCAGTCAAACCAAACCAAAAAAAAAAAAAGAAAAAAAATAGGAAAAAAAATGTAAAATACCTAATTGTAAAAACAACTGGCCTAGAAAATAGATCTAGGAGAGACAAATTAAGGATTATTAAACTCCCTGAAAATCATGATAAAAAAAGAGCCTAAAAACTATTTTTTAGGAAATCATCAAAGAGAACTGCCTGGATGTTATAGAATTAGAAGGTAAAATAGCCAGCAAAAGAATTCACTAGAAAATCAACGAAAAAATTATTTGAAATAATCCACAACTTTAGCTAAGTTGCAAGATACAAAATAAACACACCCAAATCATCAACATTTTTATATATCTCTAATAAAATCCAACAACAAGAGAAACAAAGAGAAATTCCATTTAAAATAACTGTTGATGGTATAAAATATTTGGGAATCTATATGCGAAGGGAAATTCAGGAACTATATGAGGAAAACATAAACACTTTCCACACAAATAAAGTAAAATCTAAACAATATGAAAATTATCAAGTGTTCTTGGATAGTTCGAGTGAATATAATAAAGTTGACAATACTACCTAAACTAATCTATGTATTTACTGTTATACCAATCAAATTCCCAAGAAATTATTTTACTTAATAGAAAAGTCTACTATATCCCATTTTCTAGAGGTGATTCTTAAAACCATGTTAATGACATAAACATCAATTGCCCTTTTGTGCTTCTCTCATTTGAAAACATAACATTGTTTCCTATATATATATATATACACACATATATGTATATACATGTGTATATATATATATACATATTATAGTTGGACACTAATTCACTTCTTTCTTTTTCACACCTTTTCCTATAATGATCCAATTTGAAAAAAAATCATTTTAGCCACTACACAATTTCCTTGCAATGGAATTTTGTTGTAACGGATACCTTTCTCTGAGGCAGTGGGAGCTAGAAAAATAATCAATTGACTTCATATGACTCTGGCATGAAAAAAAAAAGGAAATAAATATCTGGAAGAGGGCTAAGTTCCTTACAAATATCCAATTTGATCATCATTGTTAGAAAGGAAGATAAGTGCTATTACTATATTTGAATTTTATGAAACTGAGGTGGAGAGGCATTAAGCTATATGTCTATCTTCACACAAATAGTAATTATTTAAGTGAACTTGAACTTGTCTTCCTGATGCACCAATTAGCTGACTTTCCAGCACAATGTTTGGGAAGGTTAAAGATTGGTGCATTCAATCATCTATCCAACCATCTATTCATTGTTAATTGCTTATATTTAAAGCTGCCATTATACTTTGCTCGTATATAAGCTTCTTTATAGGGCCTCAAAGGTCATATAATCTAAAGTTCTCATTTTACAAATGAGGAAGCTTAAGAACTTTAAGTGACTTATCTATAGTCACACTTGCAAATGCCATGTGATTACAGTACAAAATATATATATTTTTTAATATAAAGGATGGTGGGCAAGAGTAATTGGATTTATGAATTTAAACTCTTATTCATAAGCAAAGTTTTCAGTTCTATGTGATTCTTCAAAATGTCTATTGGAAAGCAGCACCTCACATAACTTTCTGATGAATTAAACTTCAGATACTGACATCTTTATTACATATAATATTATAGGAAAAAAGTAGCATTCTAAAAAATAATAGGGTACTGAACTAAAACTATATTATAAAGCAGCAGTCATCAAAACTATTTGATACCGGATAAAAAACAGAATAGTTGATCATTGGAACAGGTTAAGTTCACAGAACAAAATAGTCGATGACTATAGCGATCTAGTGTATGACAGACACAAAGACCCCAGCTTTTGGGATAAGAATTCACTATTTGACAAAAACAGGAAAAGTGGAAACTAGTATGGCAGAAATGAGGCATTGACTCATACTTAACAATATATACCAAGATAAGGTCAAAATGGGTTCATGATCTAGACATAAAGAATGATATTATAAACAAATTAGGAGAACATAGGATAATTTACCTCTCAGATCTGTTGAGGAGGAAGGAATTTGTTACCAAAGAAGAACTAGAGGTCATTACTGATCACAAAATAGATAATTCTGATTATATTAAGTTAATTTTTTTAAACAATCAAAACTAAAGCATACAAGATTAGAAGGGAAGCAATAAAATGGGAAAATATTTTACATTCAAAAGGTTCTGATAAAGGCTCTGATAAATATTTTTTAAAATATAAAGAGAATTGACTGAAATTTATAGGAAATCAAGCCAAGTCAAAGGATTTGAACAATTTTCAGATGAAGAAATTGAAACTATTTCTAGTTATATGAAAAGGTGCTCCAAATCACTATTGATCAGAGAAATGCAAATTAAGGCAACTCTGAAGTACCCTACACACTTCTCAGATTGAGTAAGATATTAAGAAAAGATAATGGTGAATATTGGAGGGGAAGTGGGAAAACTGGGACACTGACACATTGTAGGTGAAACTGGGAATGAATCCAACCATTCTGGAAAACAATTTGGGACTATGCTCAAAAAGTTATCAAACTGTGCATATCCTTTGACTCAACAGTGTTTCTACTGGGCTTATATCCCCCAAAAAATCTTAAAGAAGGGAAAGGGACAGAAGTGCAAAAATATTTGTGGAAACACTTTTTGGAGTGGCAAGAAAGTGGAAACTGAGTGGAGAATGGCTGAAAAAATTATTGTAAATGAATATTATGGAATATTATTGTTCTGTAAGAAATGAACAGCAGGATGATTTCAGAGAGGCCTGGAGAGACATACATCAACTGATGTTAAGTGAAATGAGCAGAACCAGGAGATCATTATACAGGGTAACAAAAAGATTTTATTCATTATTGATCAGAGAAATGCAAATTAAGACAACTCTGAGGTACCACTACACACCTGTCAGATTGGCTAAAATGACAGGAAAAGATAATGATGAATGTTGGAGGGGATGTGGGAAGGCTGGGACACTGATGCATTGTTGGTGGAAATGTGAATGGATCCAACCATTCTGGAGAGCAATTTGGAACAATGCTCAAAAAGTTATCAAACTGTACATACCCTTTGACCCAGCACTGTTTCTATTTGGCTTATATACCAAAGAGATTTTAAAGGAGGGAAACGGACCCACCCACATGTGCAAGAATGTTTGTGGCAGCCCTTTCTGTAG
>JAJPUD010015226.1:0-13700 GCA_023553655.1 Myrmecobius fasciatus
GAAGTCACCAGTACTACCACTGATTCAAAGGTTGGGCTGAGCTGGTTTGGGCTTGGGTCCAGTGCTGTGTAGCACTCCTACCCTGGAGTCACAGATCTTTTCTGCTGAGTTCTTTGTCTGGAAAATTTTCTACTCTGTCTTTTTTGAGTGTTGTGGTGCTCTAAAACTTGTTAAGAATTTATTTATTTAAGAATTCAAGCCATTTTCCAATTGATAAATGGTCAAAGGATATGAACAGACAATTTTCAGATGATGAAATTAAAACTATTTATAATCATATGAAAAGGTGCTCCAAATCACTATTGATCAGAGAAATGAAAATTAAGACAACTCTGAGGTACCACTAGAAACCTGTGAGATTGGCTAAAATGACAGGAAAAGATAAAGATGAGTGTTGGAGGGGATGTGGGAAGACTGGGACACTGATGCATTGTTGGTGGAGCTGTGAACAGATCCAACCATTCTGGAGAGCAATTTGGAGCTATGCTCAAAAAGTTATCAAACTGTGCATACCCTTTGACCCAGCAGTGTTTCTATTGGGCCTATATCCCAAAGAGATCTTACAGAAGGAAAGGGCCCCACATGTGCAAGAATGTTTGTGGCAGCCCTTTTTGTAGTGGCTAGAAACTGGAAACTGAAGGGATGCCCATCAATTGGAGAGTGGCTGAATAAATTATGGTATATGAATGTTATGGAATACTATTGCTCTGTAAGGAACGACCAGCAGGACAATTTCAGAGAGGCCTGGAGAGACTTGTGTGAACTAATGCTCAGTGAAGTGAGCAGAACCAGGAGATCATTATTCACGGCAACAACAATACTATATGAGCATCAGTTCTAATGGACATGATTCTCTTCAACAATGAAATGCTTCAAACCAGTTCCAATTGTTCGGTGAAGACAGCCATATACACCCAGAGAGAGGGATGTGAAATGTGGACCACAACATAACATTTTCATGTTCTCTATTGAGGTTTTCTTGCATTGTATTTCCTTTATCGGATTATTCTTTCTTGTAGATATGATTTCTCCTGCACAAAAAAATGATGCAATAACTATACATATATTCAATTTCTTAAGTATTCTAACATAATTATCATGTAGCGGATATCCTGCCATGTAGGGGAGGGGTGGGGAGTAGGGGACAAAAATTTGTAACAGAAAGCTTTGTAAGGTTAATGTTAAGGAATTACCCATACATATGTTTTGCAAATAAAACGTATTAATTACAAAAATTCATTAGGGGAATAGTTTTCTTTCTCTGTTTTAGCTCTTCTTGGGTTGGGTATTAGCATCGTGTTTGTGTCATGGAAGGAATTTGACAGGACTTCTTTTTCACCTATTTTTCCAGGTAGTTCATGTGGTGTTTGAATTGATTGTTTTTTAAATGTTTGGTTAAATAAATTCACTTATAACCCCCCCCCAAAAAAGAATTTATTTATTTAAATGAATTTGGAGCAATTTTGGGGACAGGTTGGGCAATTTTCTGCATTTCTTCTGCCATTTTGTCTGTACCCCAACATAGTGATTGGTTTGCATCTAAGAATAACTTACTTAGAAAAGTTAAGTATAATCCTGAATGGATAAAACAATGGATATTTGATGAATTGAAAACCTTTGGGTATTTGTAACAGAAAGACCAGTACTTTATGGAAAATTAAATATAAAAGATCTAAAAGAAATATAAGTAAATCATTAAAAACTAATTATAAGGCACTAAGATCAAACTATTCATTTGTGATATATGAATATGTTATTAATATTAGTGATTATTATTAGTAATGTATTCTTAAAAATTATCATTACTAAGGTAGTTTGAAATAAAGTTGGGGCTGTGTTGTGAATGTTGAGGTGAATCCTTAAAAATGCATAGGGAGGGGGGGCGGAGCCAAGATGGTGAACTGCAGACAGTGTTCTCTGTGAACTCCTGGGACCTTCCCTCAGACCCAGACAAAGTGAGCCTTCGAACTGGTTTTGGAGTGAGGGCTCCACCAAACATTTGGACTACAACGCACTTCTATCAAAAATCTACCTTGAAAGAACTCCGGAGAAAGTTAGCCTCAGGGAAAATCGGCCACTGGTCGCAATCAGACTCCAGCCGGGGCAGAAGTCAGGGCTGCAATAGATGGGCGGATTTTAGGCACCCAGGAAGCCCCTGGGAGACACCTGGGCCACTTTGCTCTGCTTGCGGGCAGGAGGTTTGGCAGATCTTCCTTTGGTAAAGGGTGGATCGAGAGCAGCTGATAACGTGGTCCTAGTGCGAATCTAGCCCGACCAGCCTCAGACCGGAAGTCAACTTGGCAAACTGCCCCAGGGCAAATAAAAATTGTTGCAGTATTTTATGCTGGTGACTGATATCCCAACTTTAAATCATGAGCAAGAAGCAGAAGAGAGCTCTCACCATAAAAAGCTTTTGTGGAGAAAAAATAGAACAGTCCCCAGATCCTGACATTATGAAAACAATCCAAGATGAAGCCACAAAGGCAGACTTAAGTTGGTCTCCCTTTCAGAAGGCTTACCTGGAAGATTGCATTAAGAATCTCAAAAGAGAGCTAGAAGAAGATTGGGGGAATAAATTGAGATCAGGGCAACAGAAATATCAAAAACTGGAAAATAGGACTGGTGAATTGGAAAAAGAAAACAGTTCACTGAAAAACAAAATTGGTGAATTGGAAAAAATCACCAATTCACTGGAAAATAAAAATGGTGAACTGAAAAACAAAATTGGTGAATTGGAAAAAAACAACAATATCTACAAAAATATAGATTGCCCAGATTAACAGAAGAGGAAATAAATTATTTAAATAGCCCTATTTAGGAAAAAGAAATAGAACAAGCTATTAATCAACTCCCTAAGAAAAAATCTCCAGGGCCAGATGATTTACATGTGAATTTTACCAAACATTCAAAGAACAATTAATCCAAATACTATATAAACTATTTGAAAAAATAGGGAAAGAATGTGTACTACTAAATTCCTTCTATGACACAGATATGGTGCTGATAGCTAAACCAGGTAGGGAGAAAACTGAGAAAGAAAACTATAGACCCATTTCCCTAATGAATATTGATGCAAAAATTTTAAATAAGATTTTAGCAACAAGATTACAGAAAGTCATCCCCAGGATAATACATCGTGACCAAGTAGGATTTATACCAGGAATGCAGGGCTGGTTCAATATTAGGAAAACTATCAGCATAATCAATTATATTAATAACCAAATTAATAAAAACCATATGATTATCTCCATAGATGCAGAAAAAGCCTTTGATAAAATCCAACACCCATTCCTATTGAAAACACTGGAAAGTATAGGAATAAATGGGCTTTTCCTTAAAATGATTAGTAGTATCTACTTAAAACATTCAGCAAGCATCATATGTAATGGAGTCAAACTAGAACCATTCCCAATAAGATCAGGAGTGAAACAAGGCTGCCCACTGTCACCATTATTATTTAATATTGTCTTAGAAATGTTAGCTTTGGCAGTAAGAGAAGAAAAAGAGATTAAAGGAATCAGAGTAGGTAATGAGGAAACCAAATTATCACTCTTTGCAGATGACATGGTGATATACGTAGAAAACCCTAAAGACTCAACTAAAAATCTACTAGAAACAATTCACAACTTTAGCAAAGTAGCAGGATACAAAATAAATCCACATAAATCATCAGCATTTTTATATATTACCAATAAAGTTCAGCAGCAAGAGATACATACAAAAAGAAATTCCATTCAAAATAACTTTTGATAGTATAAAATATTTGGGAATTTATCTGCCAAGAGTTAGTCAGGAACTATATGAACTAAACTACAAAACACTTTTCACAGAAATAAAATCAGACCTAGTCAATTGGAAAAACTTAAAATGCTCATAGGTAGGCCGAGCGAATATAATAAAAATGACAATACTACCCAAACTAATTTACTTATTTAGTGCCATACCAATCAAACTCCCAAGAAATTATCTTAAAGATCTAGAAAAAATAGTAGCAAAGTTCATTTGGAAAAACAAAAGGTAAAGAATTTCAAGGGGATTAATGAAAAAAAGGCTGACAATGGTGGACTTGCTGTACCAGATCTAATACTATATTACAAAGCAGTGGTCATCAAAACTATTTGGTACTGGCTAAGAAATAGAGCAGTCGATCAGTGGAATAGGGTAGAATCACAAGACAAACTAGGCAATAGCTATAGCAATTTAGTCTTTGATAAGCTCAAAGACCCCAGCTTTTGGGATAAGTATTCACTATTTGACAAAAACTGCTGGGAAAACTGGAAACTAGTGTGGAAGAAATTAGGGCTTGACCCACATCTAACACCACATACCAAGATAAGATCTAAATGGGTTCATGATGTGGATATAAAGAGTGATACTATAAGTAAATTAGAGGAATGTAATATAGTTTACCTCTCAGACCTTTGGAGATGGAATAAATTTATGTCCAAAGAAGAACTGGAACTCTTAATTGAAAACCAGATAGATAACTTTGACTATATTAAGTTAAAAAGTTTTTGTACAAACAAAATCATTGCAGACAAGATTAGGAGGGAAGCAATAAATTGGGAAATCATCTTTACATTTAAGGGTTCTGATAAAGGTCTCATCTCTAAAATATATAGAGAATTGTCTCATAGTTATAAAAATTCAAGCCATTCTCCAATTAATAAATGGTCAAAGGATATGAACAGACAATTTTCAGAGGATGAAATTAAAACTTTTTATAGTCATATGAAAAGGTGCTCCAAATCACTATTGATCAGAGAAATGCAAATTAAGACAACCCTGAGGTACCACTTCACACCTGTCAGATTGGCTAAAATGACAGGAAAAGCTAATGATGAATGTTGGAGGGGATGTGGGAGGGCTGGGACACTGATGCATTGTTGGTGGAGCTGTGAACGCATACAGCCATTCTGGAGAACAATTTGGAGCTATGCTCCAAAAGTTATCAAACTGTGCATACCCTTTGACCCAGCAGCATTTCTATTGGGCTTATATCCCAAAGAAATCATAAAGGAAGGAAAAGGCCCCACATGTGCAAGAATGTTTGTGGCAGCCCTTTTTGTAGTGGCTAGAAACTGGAAATTGAACATATGCCCTTCAATTGGAGAATGGCTGAATAAATTATGGTATATGAATATTATGGAATATTATTGTTCTGTAAGAAATGACCAGCAAGATGATTTCAGAGAGGATTGGAGACACTTACCTGAACTGATGCTGAGTGAAATGAGCAGAACCAGGAGATCATTATACACGGCAACAACAGTACTATATGACGATCAATTCTGATGGACATGGCTCTCTTCAACAATGAAACGTTTCAAACCACCTCCAATTGTTCACTGAAGAAAGCCATATACACCCAGAGAGAGGGATGTGAAATGTGGACCATAACATGACATTCTCATACTCCTTGATTGATGTTTGCTTACATTGTGTTTCCTTTATCTGATATATCGTTTGTGTAGATAAGATTTTTCTTGCACAACAATGATATGTTTAGAAATATGTATACATATATTCGATTTGCCAATATTTTAACATAATTAATATGTAGTGGATATCCTGCCATCTAGGGGAGGGGTGGGGAGTTGGGGGGAAAAATCTGTAACAGAAAGCTATGTAAGGGTTATTGTTGAAGAATTACCCACACATATGTTATGCAAATAAAATAAATAAAAATAAAATTTTAAAAAATGCATAGGGAAAGTTAAAAGGAGGAAAATACCTCATAAAAATGTCATGCAAGAGAAAACTAATACAGAGGAAGTAAGTGGGGTAAAGGACTGGTAATTTTGTAATCTTACTCTCATATGGGTTGAAGATAAAACAACATACATATATGAAAAGGATTATGTCTTCTAAACTTCTAGAGAGATGAGAAAACTGGAGGATAATGTGGGAGAGATACTTTCAGAAAGCTGTATTGATCAAGGTTCGGAGTGCAGAGCAAATAGATAAAGAAAGGTAAAATATGCAATAAGAGGGTAAAGGCAGAAGATAAAAACAGGGAAAGGGTGAAAAAAGAAACTGTAAAGAAGAAATAATGAGTAAAAATGAGATGAAGGGAAATTCACAAATAGCAATCATAATATTAAGTGTGAATAGAATGGCTTTATCCATAAAACTGAAATGAATAGCAGAATGGAATAAAAAGCAGAATTCAATAATATGTAATTTATAAGAAATGCATTTCAAAGTGAGAGACAAACACAGAATTAAAGTGAAACGTTGAAGTAGAATCATATGCTTTAGCTGATACAAAAAAGGAAGGAGTAGCAATTATGATTTCAGACAAAGTTACATCTAAAATAGATAAAAAAGAGAGATAAACATGTTAACTACATTTTGATAAAAGGTACCATAGACAATGAATTATATAAAATTCAAATATATAAGAATATGAATCATTCTCCGCTTGATAAATGGTCAAGGGATATGAACAGGTAGTTTTCCAGTGAAGAGGTCAAAACAACATATAGTCACATGAAAAAAATCCTCTAAATCACTGTTGAGTAGAGAAATGTAGATTAAAACAACTTAAGATATCATTTGCCATTACCAGATTTGATAAATGATAGGAAGGGAAAAATGTTGTAGAGGATGTCAAAAATTGGGACACATTCATTGTTGGTGGAATTTTGAAATGATTTTGGAGAGTAATCTGGAATTATGCCCAAAGAGCTATTAAGCTAAATATACTCTTTCATCCAACAAATATCACTACTTAGTCTATTTCCAAAGATGCTTAGGGGAAAAAAAATGAAAGAACCTCTATGTTCTAAAATGTTTATAGTAGCTCTCTTTGTCATGGTGAAGAACTTATCAAGGATGACCATCAATTGGGGAAATGCCTGAAAAAGTTGTGGTATACAATTGTTACAGAATACAAGTGTGCTATAGGAAATTATGAGCTCAATGGTTTTAGAAAAACATGGACTTACAAGAAATAATGAATGTGAAATGAAATGAAAGGACCAAGAGATCATTGTATACAGTAATAGCAATATTGTTTTAAGAATAAGCAAATAAGTTACATTGTTTATTATAAATGCTCAAATTAATTACAAAGGGCATATGGAGAAAGGAATCTGCACCTAGAGAAAGAACGAATGAATAGAAATATGTCTAGAATAATTATATACACATATATGTGTAGATATAGATATATGTATGCATGTATCTACGTCTGTATATAAATATATTTATATTCATATATATGTAAACATGCATACATATTTGTGTCTAATGGCAGCCATCTCTAGGATGGGAGAGGGAAGAAAAAGGAAAAAAAAGAAATTTACATCATAATGTTGTATGTCTGAAAAGAATAGCAAATTGTGAATACTGGATTTTCATTTTCATGTATGATCATATCTTTTTGTACATTGTACATCTTTTTTGTACTGTGTGATGGAAATGCATGCTTTATAAGAAAAAAAATTAAAAAGAAAAAAATCAAAAAGTCTAGATTGCATATCACTATGTTTTCTTCTATATGAGCTGCCTATTAAAATTTTTAAAACTTTAAAAAAGAAAAAATACATATCTATTCAAATAAGCTATCAATACTGAATTATATAGAATGGATGGAAAAACAAAAATAAGTGTTTATTTCTATAACTACAGTAAGAAAGCTAGGTAAATCTTCAAACATCCTTAGCCAGTAAATATTGTTTCTCTTTGTCAAGATTAGAAGAATAGCATTGAAAAGCAATACATCTTTAGAATAGATATTTGTTTGTAAAATCTTACAAAGAAGATTGGTGGGTGATTATGTACAATATCACTTCGTAAAGAACAAAGAATAGTGGAGGGAAAATAAGCTTAACAAAAAGCATGGAACAAAATAGAATTGAATCAGATTATTCCAAGATCATTCAAAGATGAAAGTGGAAGGACAACAAACAAATGAAATATAGAATAGATATATCAGAATTTCTCTAATTAACTAAAATATTTTTTCATCCATTATAATGCAATCATAATATGTCAACATTAAGATCTTATTCTTCAAAGTATCTTCCAGTTTTTCACATCTCTGTTGCAGGGTGATATTTCCTTCTCGCACTGCTCTCAATTTATTTCACCAATCTTCTTCTAGCTCTCTTTTGAGATTCTTTATGCAATCTTCCAGGTAAGCCTTCTGAAAGGGAGACCAGCTTAAGTCCACCCCTGTGGCTTTATCTGGGATTGTTTTCAGAATCTCAGGATCTGGGGACTTTTCTAGTTTCTCTACGTAAAAGCTGTCTAAGGTGAGAGCTCTCTTTTTCTTGCTCATGATTTTCAGCAGAGTTATCCGTCACCAGCAGGGAATTCTGCAGCAGCAGCAGCAGGGATTTCAATTTGCCCTGGGGCAATTTGCCGAGTTGACTTCCAGTCTGGGGCTGATCTCACTAGATCCACACTAGGACCACACTTTCAACTGCTCTCAATCCACCCTTTATCAAAGGTAGACCTGCCAAAGCACCTGCCCCACAAGCAGAGCAAAGTGGCCCAAGCGTCTCCCAGGGACTTCCTGGCAGCCTAAAAACTTCTGGTCCTTCCCAGCCCCGGACTTGCACCATGGCTGTGCACTGGCGTCTGAGCGCTGGGAGCTGCTTGATCCCCTACCCATCTAAAACTGACCTCAGAAGTTCTTTCAAAGTAGATATTTGATGGAAGTGCATTGTAGTGCAAGTGTTTGGTGGCGCCCTCACTCCAGAACCAGTTCAGAGGCTCAATTTGTCTGGGTCTGAGGGAAGGTCTCAGGAGCTCACAGAGGATGCTGTCTGCAGTTCGCCATCTTGGCTCTGCCCCCCCCTATTCTTCAAAGTATCAAATGAATAATTGGATAAGCTTTGAAAAAAAATAGACAGGAAGAGGCACCAGAATGGATCAAGTAAACATAGACAAACACAATTCGAGAGCATTGAGAGTCTTTTCCTATGAATTATGATGTAGATGAAAATATTGAATAGAAAGAGAAAGAATAGTATTACTTTTAAAGAAAAAGTAAAAGCTAGTGGCTTACTTTCTCAACTATATAAAATCTTTATGAGAATATTCTATGTATTAATGCGGGTCATCTTTGATGACAACATAGAAAGAGAAAAGGCAGGGTTTACCACCTAGTTTTTACACTAGTCAATATCATCAATGCCGCATGATTACATAAAGGAAACAATTGTACTTATTATTGATTGATAACATGTAAGCATTTTATTCAGTGGATGAAGAGAGATTTGGATTCCACTGCCATCTATATGAAGTAACTTAACCCTATAAACAATTCATATCGGGGCCGGAGCCAAGATGGCAAAATGCAGACAGCATTGTCTGTGAGATCCTGACACCTTCCCTCAGACCCAGACAAATTGAGCCTCTGAACTGGTTCTGGAGTGAGGGCCCCACCAAACACTTGGACTACAATGCACTTCTATCAAAAATCAACTTTGAAAAAACTCCGGAGGTCAGTCTCAGGGGAATTGGCAGCTGGTTGATCAAATGCCAGTGCACCAGGGGCAGAAGTCGGGCTGTGCCAGGGGGGCAGATTTTAGACACCCAGGAAGTCCCTGTGGGAGACGCCTGGGCCACTTTGCACTGCTTGCGAGCAGGTGCTTTGGCAGATCTGCCTCTGATAAAGAGTGGATTGAGAGCACCTGAAAGTGTGGTCCTAGTGAAGATCTAGACGAGCCCCGCTCTGGAAGTCAACTCGGCAAACTGCCCCAGGGCAAATTGAAAGAGCAGAATTCCCTGCTAGTGATTCAAACCGCAAGTGATCCAGACCTAAACCTCTTACATCTCAAAAACATGAGCAAGAAGCAGAAGAGAGCTCTCATCATAGACAGCTTCTATGGAAAGAAAATAGAGCAGTCCCCAGATCCTGAGATTCTGAAAACAATCCCAGAGGAAGTCACAAAGACGGACATAAGCTGGACCCCTTTTCAGAAGGCTTTCCTGGAATATTGCATAAAGAATCTCAAAAGAGAGCTAGAAGAAGAATGGGGAAATAAATTGAGATCAGTGCAACAGAGATGTCAAAAACTGGGAAACAGGACTGGTGAATGTGAAAAAGAAAACAATTCACTGAAAAACAAAATTGGTGAATTGGAAAAAATCACCAATTCACTGGAAAATAAAAATGGTGAATTGGAAAAAGACAACAATTCACTGAAAAATAAAATTGGCAAAATGGAAAAAGAATGCATCGAACCAAGAAATGCAATTGGCCAGGTACAAAAGGAGCTAAAAAAGATAACTGAAGGAAATAATACTTTAAAAATTAAAATTGAACAAATAGAAGTAAATGACTCAATAAGACTTCAAGAATCAGTCAAACAAAAACAAAAAAATGAAAAAATAGAAAAAAATATGAAATATCGCCTAGGAAAAAAAACTGACTTGGAAAACAGATCCAGGAGGGACAGTCTGATTATCAGACTCCCTGAAAGCCACAATGAAAAAAAAGAACCTTGACGCAATCTTTCAGGAAATCACGAAAGAGAATTGCCCTGATGTTTTAGAATCAGAAGGCAAAGTTGGCATTGAAAGAATTCACCGATAACTTCCTGAAAAAGACCCCAAAATCAAAACCCCAAGGAATACCGTGGGCAAATTCCAGGATTATCACACCAAGGAAAGGATATTGCAAGCAGCTAGAAAGAAATAGTTCAAATACCAAGGAACTGTAAATAGAATTACACAAGATCTGTCAGCTTCCACATTAAAGGATTGAAGGGCCTGGAATCAGATATTCCGAAAGTCAAAAGAACTTGTATTACAGCCAAGAATAAGTTATCCAGCTAGAATTATCTCAATAGATGCAGAAAAAGCCTTTGATAAAACACAACACCCATTGTTATTAAAAACACTGGGTAGTATAGGAATAAATGGGCTTTTCCTTAAAATTATTAGTAGTATTTACTTAAAACCTTCACCAAGCATCATATGTAATGGAGTCAAACTAGAACCATTCCCAATAAGATCAGGAGTGAAACAAGGCTGCCCACTGTCACCATAATTATTTAATATTGTCTTAGAAATGTTAGCTTTCACAGTAAGAGAAGAAAAAGAGATTAAAGGAATTAGAGTATGTAATGAGGAAACCAAATTATCACTCTTTGCAGATGACATGATGGTATACTTAGAGAACCCTAGAGACTCAACTAAAAAACTTCTAGAAACAATTCACAACTTTAGCAAAGTAGCAGGATACAAAATAAATCCACATAAATCATCACCATTTTTATATATTACCAACAAAGTTATGTAGCAAGAGATACAAAAAGAAATTCCATTCAAAATAATTGTAGATAATATAAAATATTTCGGAATCTATCTGCCAAGGAAAAGTCAGGAACTATACGAACTAAACTACAAAACCCTTTCCACACAAATAAAATCAGACCTAGTCAATTGGAAAAACATAAAATGCTCATGGGTAGGCCAAGCTAATATAACAAAAATGACAATACTACCCAAACTAATTTACTTATTTAGTGCCATACCAATCAAACTCCCAAGAAATTATCTTATAGATATTAAAAAAATAGTAGCAAAATTCATTTGGAAGAACAAAAGGTCAAGAGTTTCAAGAGAATTAATGAAAAAAAAAAGGCTGATAATGGTGGACTTGATGTACCAGACCTAAAACCATATTACAAAGCAGTGGTCATCAAAAAGATTTGGTACTGGCTAAGAAATAGAGTAGTTGATCAGTGGAATAGGATAGAATCACAAGACAAACTAGGCAATAACTATAGCAATTTAGTCTTTGATAAGCCCAAAGACCCCAGCTTCTGGGATAAGTACTCACTATTTGACAAAAACTGCTGGGAAAATGTAAACTAGTGTGGAAGAAATTAGGGCTTGATCCACATCTAACACCACATACCAAGATAAGATCTAAATGGGTTCATGATCTAAATATAAAGAGTGATATTATAAGTAAATTAGAGGAATGTAATATAGTTTACCTCTCAGACCTATAGAGATAGAATAAATGTATGTCCAAAGAAGAACTGGATCTCCTAATTGAAAACCAGATAGATAACTCTGACTATATTAAGTTAAAAAGTTTTTGTACAAACAAAACCAATGCAGTCAAGATTAGGAAGAAAGCAATAAATTGGGAAATCATCTTTACATTTAAGGGTTCTGATAAAGGTCTCATCACTAAAAGATATAGAGAATTTTCTCATATTTATAAAAATTCAAGCCATTCTCCAATTGATGAAGGGTCAAAGGATATGAACAGACAATTTTCAGAGGATGACATTAAAATTATTTGTGGTCATATGAAAAGTCTCCAAATCACTATTGATCAGAAAAATGCAAATTAAGACAACCCTTAGGTACCACTACACACCTGTCAGATTGGCTAAAATGACAGGAAAATGATGAAATCATGAAATGATGAAAAAATAAAATTTTAAAAAATTCATATCAAAATGTCACCAATCAGTACCACTAATATTACATAAGGCAATTGCAGACATTAATAGGAAAATAACTAGAAAATTGTCTTTTGGTTGCAAGATGAAACACACAAGATCAAAACAAAGCACTCCAATTAGTGAGAAGATTTAATGCTTTTGGGTCACAATAGAAAATAAAGGAATCTCTTTATTAGATAATGTATTTTATTTTGAGTCATCCATTTATCAAACTGGAGGGTTTATTTGTTTAATAAACCAGTTTATATTAAGTCAGATGAAATCAAAAAAGCATTTATTAAGTGCCAACTATGTGCCAGGTTATGTGTACAAAAATTAATATACAATTCTAAAAGCCACAAAAATTATCTACGTAATGAATCAAGGTTAAGAGTATCTTTGAGGAATGTTGGACGGGATGTGGGAAAGCTGGGACACTGATGCATTGTTGGTGGAGCTATGAATGGATCCAGCCATTCTGGAGAGCAATTTGGAGCTATGCTCAAAAAGTTATCAAACTGTGCATACCCTTTGATGCAGCAGCATTTCTATTGGTCTTAAATTCCAAAGAAATCATAAAGGAAGGCAAGGGCCTCACATGGGCAAGAATGTTTGTGGCAGCCCTTTTTGTAGTGGCTAGAAACTGGAAATTGAATAGATGCCCTTCAATTGGAGAATGGCTGAATAAATTATGGTATATAAATATTATGGAATATTATTGTTCTGTAAGAAACGACCAGCAGCACGATTTCAGTGAGGCCTGGAGAGACCTGCATGAACTGATGCTGAGCAAAATGAGCAGAACTAGATCGATCATTATATACGGCAACAATACTATATGATGATCAGTTTTGATGGACATGGCTCTCTTCAACAATGAAATGTTTCAAACCACTTCCAATTGTTCAGTGAAGAAAGCCATATACTCCCAGAGAGAGGGATGTGAAATGTGGACCAAAACATAACATCCTCATACTCTTGATTGATGTTTGCTTACGTTGTGTTTCCTTTATCTGATATGTCTTTTGTGTAGATATGATTTTTCTTGCACAACAATAAGTGTGGAAATGTGTATTCGTATATTTGTTCTGTCAAGTATTTTAACATAATTAACATGTAATGGATATCCTGCCATCTAGGGGAGGGGTGGGGAGTTGGGGGGAAAATTTTGTAACAGAAAGATATGTAAGGGTTAATGTTGAAGAATTACCCATACATATGTTTTGCAAATAAAATAAAATTTTAAAAAATTCATATCAAAATGTCACCAATCAGTAC
>JAJPUD010015226.1:13710-38120 GCA_023553655.1 Myrmecobius fasciatus
AAATTATCTACGTAATGAATCAAGGTTAAGAGTATCTTTGAGGAATGCAAGCCTTGCACCTATACTAGACATAGGCAGAGTAGGGGAGGAAATTTTGTATCCTCCCTTTCCCATGGACTATGGAGTATAAAAATAGGAGTACTTACTAAGTAGTTTGAAAGAGTTCATGGAAAATTTAAAGTAGGAGAGATACACATTCTCTAGTCAGACATGAACAAAGAATGGAAGTTACTCAAGAAAAAAAGCAATGTCCAGGAGCATCACTCCTGGTATCAAAGAAGATATCTCAAGGAACAAATAGTCCTGACATTTGACAGTTGTCCAACAGAAAGGAGCAGACCCTGTGAATGCAGGTCAGCGACCCAACCAACATAATGAAAATTACACAAGAGAAAGGACATAACGACCTCAGAGGAATGAGTTGATTTGACCAAATATATTCTCTACTTATGCACATCACTGTAATTTTATACTAAAATTTTGCTTAAACTCCTCATAGATAGTATATATATATATATATATATATATGTATATATGTATGTATATATATATAATTTAAATATATATATATATATATATTGTAGAGAGGATGGATGAGGTTTAGGGAGAAAAGTTATAACTACTGTTCTTACTATACTAAATTAGTAAATGCCTTTGTTACAATCTATTTATGTCTTGTGATTGTTGTTGCTATTGTCGGTTCTTCATTTTTTTTTGAAGAGTACCAGTGAAATCATGGAATGATGTCTTGATTGGCATGTAAAATGTCTTAACTGACATGTGAGATAAAGTTGTAAGTAATAAACCTTACTCTCTCTTCTGGAATCATTGAAGTTCAATGATGACACAAAAGTCAAGATGGCAAGCAATGGTTTAATATGCAGTGGCTGACTGGCATCTTTGATGTCATTCCACAATGCCTCTTTCATTCACTTTCAAGCCCTTTGGAATAAATTATTATCACCCATTCATTTTATTGGGGAAAGTCTCAAATGCATGGGGTTGATATCCCTCCAACTTACCCATGGGTTTGAGGTCTGCTGTTTATCCTCAACCTGGTTTAGTCCATCTACTGAGGCATTTAACTGGGATTTGATCACAGCACATGCTACAGTTTCTTGGAGTCACAAGTGAAAGTTGTGAGCCAGGAGAATGAGTAATGCTAAACAGAGATTAGTAAGCCCTCACAACAGAAATGCTAGTTCTCTCTGAATACCCCATGAACCTCATTAATGGGAAACCATCCTTATTAGCTATAATTCTGGAAGGCTCTTCATTCTAAAATCCTAGGACTGGAAGCTAACCTCTGGAACCGAACTCATAATGGTGACTGCTACAATGAGGGAGTCTTTCAGAGGTTAAATGGCAGTATAAGGTATAACCAGAACTATCCCAGCCCCTATCCTTCCTCAAACCCTTCCTAATAGATAGAGTTAAGAAGTACTAGTAAAGAAACAATTGATTTGAGATCAGATCTAAATCAATCATTTCACTATCTGAAAGTTCCTTGCTACAGAATGTGCAAATTTCACTATCCTTCCCATCTGGGCTACCTGTATCAATAATAACCATTTGTAGGGAGCCTCATGGAAACTTTCTGTGCAAAGCACACTCCACAGATTTGGCAGAAGTTGCAAGTTCTTTTTGGTAAAGAAAGCTCTCTAATTATTATCTAATTTTCTTAAAGGAAGAGAGAACTTTCTTAAGCAAATAACATTCTTTAAAAATATATGTATACCCTTGGTAAATGTCATTTATTAAAGTGGAAACTCTGATAATAATCAGGGACTTGAGAAGACAATTGAAACACATGGGACAAAATTATTAACTTTATAGACAGCTGCTGAAATACTGATAAAAGATAATTTGCTGCAGGAGAAACAATAAATTTTTTGGAAACTCATCAAAGTATAAAACTGTGGGAGCCTTGAAAACTACGAGTCTTTCATAGATATCCCTGGAAGCAAATTAAAAAAAAATTAGGTGAGACCTTAACTCAGCAGATGAAAACCATCCCCTGTGAAACAAAGTACTTTGTTTCACTCAGTGGGCAGCATTGGAACCACGGAAGTATATGCAATGGTAAAAGGATTAAACAAAATGCTGAAGGCTATGATATTGACTGAGATTTGTGATATTCCTGTACTAAGACTACAGAGGGCATCATTAATAACATTTGTTTTCTGTTGTGATCAAGACTGAAACTTCTGATTAGTTTGACAATGTCAGAATGAATTTTTCCATTACATTGGGAATATAGAGTGGAGAGGAGGGTTTTTTGTTTTGTTTTGTTTTGTTTTTCCAATATCTTCAAAATAGCAGATTCAAAGGAGTAAAATGTTCTCTATTTTTTATCTTCCAAGTAATGATGCTATATAGATATAGATATAGGTAAATAGATAGATAGGTAGATCTATCTATCTATTTATAAATAGAGATAGAGATAAATCTCTCTCTCTCCCTCTCTCTCTCTCTCTCACTCTCTCTCTTTCTCTCTCTCTCTTTCAATATATCTTGCTTCTCCTTTCTCCTTTCCACAGCTGGTCTAAGGCAGCAGCACAGACCAATTTGTCATGTAAATTTTATGACTATAGTTAAGATATGCTTCTAAGGGCTATCAGAAAAGATGGAGTAAATCAGTACAATTTAGAGAGGACTCCTTAGAATGAATCTAGAATCTTGAAAGTAAAGACTACGTCATTTTATCTGCTCATCTCTAGTGTAGAAGTTCAATTAACACTTGTTGAGTGATTGATCTTACCATAGCTTTACCTCCTCTGATTAATTCTCTACTCTCTGTGAGTGGGATCTGGATCAATGCAATTTGTCATCTTAGATCAACAGAGGCCAATGAAGATGTTATCCTCATTCCACCACCACTACCATCACCACCATGAAGCTATGAAAATATGAAGGAAGAGATCTTCCATTCTAACATTACAGATAACTTATTTACTACCAGAGCTTCAGGGAATTTCTTCCACATAGGGTAAAAAATTGACCATCTTATGGAGTTTTCTTAATTATTCAAAGAAACAATTTCATTCATAGATGCCCATGACTGTAGAGAGCCACAGACAGTGGGGAACTCTACATAAGGTATAAGATCCTTCAGCCCAGAGGGAACCTGCTGACCATGTCTAGTTCTGCTCTCATCTCCCATTGGGGCATCTTGTCCTTCCTGAGAAATGGGGGAATGTGTGACCACTGTATTCTAATTTGAAGCAAGAGAGACATTTACATAGCAGTATGCTATGGTGATGTAATGGTTCTATAGTTAGAACATGCTCAGTGTGCTACAGTGATGTAATTGTACTAAGGTATTTAGGGGCTGAGAGGACTGGAAATAAAGGAACTCCATCTTTGAACATGCTCATGGATCCCTGCTTTCATCACTCCTCCATTAAGACCAAGGACTCCGGCTGGTCCCAAGGCAAATTTTATTCTTAATATCTATCCCGAAAGATTGTTTTTAGGATTAAATGACAACATATGTAAAGAGCTTTGGAAACCTTGAAGTACCATATAAAGCTAATTATTATTTTTTTTATTAATGTTAATATTGATATACTTTCCATCATCTAGCTCCCCATACCACCCTGGACATATGCCCCAAGAAATCAGTCACCATGGTTTTGATTTCTAAATGACTCATCTACCTATTTTTTTTATCTCTAAAGGAATTTCCTGCTAAAGACAGCTGTCTTCTCCTCAATTTCCAGGTCCTCCTTATAACTTGGGCAATTAATAGTATTTGCTCACCTTACATTCAAGCTTGCCCTCTTCTCAAGCCAAGAAAATAGAATTTTCTCTCTTCTGTCTCTCTGTGTCTGTTCATCTGCCTGTCTCTCTTCCTCCTCTTCCTCCTCCTCTTCCTGTTTATCTTTCTTCTCCTGCTCTTCCTCCTCTTCTTCCTCTTCCTCCTTCTTTTCCTTATCCTCCTCTTTTTTTCTCCTCCTTCTTTCCTCTTTCCTTCTCTACTATCCCCCCAACTCCTCCCCTAGTTTTTTTCTCCTTTTCTTTTGTCTTTATAGAAATAGAGCAGCTTTTACAAAATTACTTTGTACTTAAGAGAAAAAGAATCATATAAGGGATAGAAAATTGGAATTGATTGGAGTCAGAAAGAACTGGGTTCAAGTCTTATATCTAACATATACTGTCCCAACCATTCTGGTGAGCAATTTGGAGCTATGCTCAAAAAGTTATCAAACTATGCATACCTTTTGACCCATCAATGTTTCTATTGGGCTTATATCCCAAAGAAATCATAAAAGAAGGAAAGAGCCCCACATGTGCAAGAATGTTTGTGGCAGTTCTTTTTGTAGTGGCTAGAAACTGGAAACTAAATGGATGCCCATCAATTGGAGAGTGGCTGAATAAATTATGGTATATGAATGTTATGGAATACTATTGCTCTGTAAGAAACGACCAGCAGGACGATTTCAGAGAGACCTGGAGAGACTTGCATGAAGTGATGCTGAGTGAACCGAGCAGAACCAGGAGATCAATTGGAAACTAGTATGAAAGAAATTAGGCATTGACCCACACCTAACACCATATACCAAGATAAGGTCAAAATGGATTCATGATCTAGGCATAAAGAATGATATTATAAACAAATTAGAACAATGTAGGCTGGTTTACCTCTCAGACCTGTGGAGGGGGAAGGAATTTGTAACCAAAGAAGAACTAGAGGTCATCATTAATCACAAAATAGATAAGTTTGACTATATCAAGTTAAAAAGCTTTTGTACAAACAAAATGAATGCAGACAAGATTAGAAGGGTAGCAGTAAACTGGGAAAATATTTTTACATCCAAAGGTTCTGATAAAGGCCTCATTTCTAAAATATATAGAGAATTGACTCAAATATATAAGAATTCAAGCCATTCTCCAATGGATAAATGGTCAAAAGATATGAACAGACAATTTTCAGATGAAGAAATTGAAACTATTTCCAGTCACATGAAAAGGTGCTCCAAGTCACTATTGATCAGAGAAATGCAAATTAAGACAACTCTGAGATACCACTACACACCTGTCAGATTGGCTAAAATGACAGGAAATGATAATGATAACTGTTGGAGGGGATGTGGGAAAACTGGGACACTGATACATTGTTGGTGGAACTGTGAATGGATCCAACCATTCTGGAGAGCAATTTGGAGCTATGCTCAAAAAGTTATCAAACTGTGCATACCCTTTGACCCAGCAGTGTTTCTACTGGGCCTATATCCCAAAGAAATTTTAAAGGAGGGAAAGGGACCCACATGTGCAAAAATGTTTGTGGCAGCCCTTTTTGTAGTGGCAAGAAACTGGAAATTGAAAAGATGCCCATCAATTGGAGAATGGCTGAATAAATTATGGTATATGAATGTTATGGAATATTATTGTTCTGTAAGAAATGACCAACAGGAGGATTTCAGACAGGATTGGAGAGACTTACATGAACTGATGCTGAGTGAAATCAGCAGAACCAGGAGAACATTATACACAGCAACAAGACTATACGATGAGGATCAGTGCTAATGGACATGACTCTCTTCAACAATGAAATGCTTCAAACCAGTTCCAATTGTTCACTGAAGAAAGCCATATACACCCACAGAGAGGGATATGAAATGTGAACCACAACATAACATTTTCATGTTCCCTATTGAGGTTTGCTTGCATTGTATTTCCTTTATCGGATTATTCTTTCTTGTAGATATGATTTCTCCTGCACAAAAAATGATGTGTGGCAATAACTATACATATATTCGATTTCTTAAGTATTCTAACATAATTATCATGTAGTGGATATCCTGCCATCTAGGGGAGGGGTGGGGAGTAGGGGGGGGAAATTTGTAACAGAAAGCTTTGTAAGGGTTAATGTTTAGGAATTACCCATACATATGTTTTGCAAATAAAAAGTATTAATAAAAAAAAAACATATACTGTCTTTGTGAGATTGAGAAAATTATGTAACCTCTTGGTGCCCCAGGCAACTCTATAAGGTTGCATGTTTCAGAGAATATACAAGTCTGTATCAGTTTAAGAAATTCCCTAGGGGATCTTGCTAAATATATAAAATCACAGTTATATCTCTACTCTTCATATGGTCAAATGGTACTTACCTCTGTACACAGCATTTTCTATCCATTCATCCCTTCCTTTCCCCTCTTGTACACATAGCATATAAGCTCCTTGAGGGCTAGAGCTCTTTAGGTTTTTCTCTTTGTTTCCCAGTTGTCTAGCATAGTACTTTGCATACAGTACTAATTTAAATAACTGTTGAATAAAAGAAACAAGATGTGGACTTCTTTTCTATTTGTAATGACCTCCTTGTCATTACTTTAATTAATTAATGTTTTGCACAGGCAGGAGATAAGAATGTTTAATTTAATGTAATGTAAGCTGCAAAATAATACCATGAAGTTCTAGTTTAATGTTCTCCTTAACATTAATCTAAACTGTGTTTTCTAGGTTTAGTCTAATTTTAAAAAATAAGACACTATTTGCATATATATTCTGAAGTAATGGAATATATTTTCTAGGTCTTAATTCACATTTGTTTTATTTCAAAAATTCATTTCTAGTGAAAAATACATAATGTATTAAGTACATAGTTTGAATTCTTATAAAAACAGATATATAGTATCATTCCATTAAATTAACACTACAAAAATGTGACATTGAATTTATCTTACTTGGAAAAAAATCCTAACCCATTATATCAGAAATTGTGTTAATCCCTAAATTTTCCCTAAAGCAATGTTCACATCTCAGTAGTAGATTAAGTCAGCAGCTGACAGTCCATTACCTACATAGTACCTCTGGCTATGGATACCACAGGAGAAGAGGCAGCCACAGTAATTAGGAATGACTTTGGCACTGCTGTAGTCTGGAGTGCCCAGATTGAGTATATTACGTGTATTGATGAGGATGGGTAATGGGAGGGTTGCTTCAGTTCTTGTGATGGCATCTAGTTGCACTTAGACAAGTTAGGAGAGGTCCAGATTACTTTCTGCTTAGTCAAAGCATCTTCTCCCCACAGCCTCACTTTCTCTATCAAAGTTTAAAACAAATTACCTAGTACTCTATATCTTCTGAAACCAAATAATTGGTCTGTCTTCTGTGCCTGAAGTTTTCTCTCTGCATGTTCTTCCACTGGCCTCTCTGATTTCCAACTAAAATTTCATCCTCTACATTAAGCTTATTTATTAATTCTAGTGCCTTCTCTATTTTAATGAATTCTTATTTATCCAATAGATAACTAGATTATAAATATTGTTTGTTTCTATTTTGCCTGTTTTTGTATCCTGGGAGGTTAGCATAATGCCTAGTATATAACAGCTACTTAACATGTGTATTGACTGACTGATTATGAATGTATCCTTAGTTCTTCATTATTCAAATCAAATTTAATGGAGTATCTATGTGGTATAACAGGTAACATGCTGACTTTGCAGTCAGAAAGATTAGAGGTCATGTACAATCTCAGACACTTAGCTATGTAACTCCAAAGAAGTTTTTTAAGCTCTCAGTCTTAGTTTATTCATCTGTAAAATGTACTAGAGGTTTGCTGAGAGGATAAAAGAAGATCATATCTGTAAATCTGCTGAGGTGATATATGAAAAAGCTTTGTGAACTTTGAATTACTATACAAATATTAACTGTTATTATTCAGCTTTGTCCAAATTTATGCAAATAAAGAATCCTCTAAAGTGGCTCATTAATTTCTATTGCATATTTCCAATGGCCTGGATCCAGTTATCATAATTTCATTATCCAAATAAATATTGAGGGGGGAAAATCTGTTCTAATGTACACATGTGTACATATATATGTATGTCTATATACATAAAAAACAGGGAAATATCACTGCATGCAAATGTCACACATTAGTGATTTAGAGATTATGTAATACAGTTAGTTACTGATTAGTGCAAATAATGAATTCTCTGAAGTGGTCACAAATATTTGGATTCACATTATTCAAAGGCATTGTTATATAAGATACAATTATTCCTCTCTTAGCTGGACTTCTGATTTCCTGGATTTGAACACTATGCCTTATATGTAACCCACTTATTCTATTAGTAAGATTTTCCTAGAATTTGGCTTATGGTATAAACAACTGTCCCTCACAAGCAGCAAATATGAGTCATTATGTGACTCAAAGGGAAGCAGAATAGAAATATCTATCCTCTTTTCCCTCACCTTTCTGCAAGGGAAGATGCTTGATCATTCTTCCTTCCTCAGAGAGTGGGAATATTGAGATAGAATGATGACTATCTGCTGCCTTACATTTTATTAATTTAGGGGATGTACTTTTCAAGTTCAGGTTACATTTCTTATCATTGCTTCTTAAGAGAGGAAATTAGGATCCCAGGCTTAATTTCTTTTACACATAATGACAATTCCACAATGAATAAACACAAAAGAAATAGCAAAGAAACCCATTTATTCAAGTCAATAGCAACAGATATCAAAGAAAGTGCATAGAGGACAATATATAACAGGCAATACAGAGTGAATGAATGCTCCCATTGGAAGTGCAGAATATCAGAGCAACCTAAAAATAAGTTCCAAATTTCAGCTAAGGGAAAATACCTGGAAAGTCTCTAGTGTATTAATGAGGAAATAGAGTCATGATTTGGACTGTCAGGTCCTCCCAAGCTAGCTTCTGCCCAAAGTCTTATTATGCCTTATCTTCCATCTTCTCTCTCAAAGATGGAAACTAGAAGCACTGGAAGTGGGACCAATAGACCTGAAGCTCTCCTTCCACATTGCAGAGACAAAGAGAGACAAAAAACACATAGAGAAAATATGAAAAGAAGAAAATCAAGACAGAGGCAGATCACTGGGAAACATTTATAAAGGGATCAGAAAGAGATTGTTATTTAATTATAAAAACATAAAAATAACCAGGGAAAACTTCTCTATACACATAAAAGACACAGTTGCCCACAGATTCTCATGCCACTAATGGGAAAAGGAATACTAAAAGTCTAGATGACATATTCTGTCATATTCCTAGGTTTACAACTTCTCTGAAATATACCTTTTTTTGCATGCAAGCTGCTATTTTTATTTGGTGGGATACTGATATGGTCAGCTAAGTGATAGTCTCCATTGGACTGCAAATTTTTAACTTTATGTACTAAAGTATCTTCTATTCTATATTACCATCATCTTGTTCTTTGGTACATTTTTGGGGATTTTTTGCTGATTTGCAGTTGCAATTCAGCCTCTTTCTTTGAAGCAAATATTTATGAGCATAGACTACTAGGACCCATCACTATTAATACTATGAGGGGCCTCTGCCCTCCAAAGGTCATTTTACAAATGAGAAAATTGGGATACAGAATATTTAAGTGATTTACTCAGTGTCACATGGCTAATAAGTGTATGAGACTGGATTTGAAACCAGGTCTTCCTGACTCTAGGTCAAGTGCTAGATTCAGAACCCTGACTCAAAAATGTTAAACAGTGTGGTGGTGGTGGGGTCCAAATGGAACATGGATTTCAGGTTTATAGGTGCATGATCATTCCATAGCCAGGATAAAGGAAAAGAAATGAAGAGAAGGTTATCTCATATATTTGTTCCATGAGGCTCAGTGGCTCCTGGAAATTGTTATTGTAGATTGTTCCCAGTGCTATTCAAATGGGTTATGAGAAAAGTATTTAACATGTTTAAAATGACATATAATTGTATGATATTGTATTTTTATTCATCCCCAAACCAGTGAAAATGATTTGGAACTTCAGGTAGGCATTTCACTTAGGACATAATTTTAAACTCTTCTGAACAAATATGTGTCCAATAAACTTACAACCTATTAAGGAACTAGCAACAGTAAATAGTGGGAAAAGGATCAAAATGAAATATTGTCAGTCTAATCCTGATTTGACTACTTACTCACTGTGTGACCTTGAGGAAGTTGTGAACACTGGGAACCTCAATATTCTCATCAACATAATAGGGATAATATCTGCCTTGCTTCCCTTATAAGGCAACATGGTGAAGTAGTTAGTGTTGGTCTTAAGATAAAAAATACTTGGCTTCAAATTATACTAGAATAGTTACACAAAGAAAATGGAATGAATGTGGCCATAACCTCTGAAGGCCAAGATCGGAAGGTCAACTGTTCCTAGTGGGGATAAAAGGGTTAACAACAGGATAGATAAGTTACCACCATTAGATATATATGAGGGTAAATTTGTACCATCCAAAGAAGAACTGAAATCAGTGAGTGGGGGTAAAATTCAGGCAAGTAGAGTGAAATATGATTTTGGAGGGTATAGTGTGGGGTGTTTTTTTATGTTTTAAGAAAAACTGTCCACCAACCCTTACTGTATGAAAAGAACGGATTTAGTGGGGATGGAAAACTTGACAGTGAAGAAAATAGCATAACTAAAAGTGAAAATAATTACATCTTTGAGCCAGAGGTGGTGGTAGAACAATAAATCACTAACTAATAGTCACAGAGAATTTGGTAATCCTATGTGTTTAAATCTATTGTATTCCCATCTATAATACTAGTATTTGGTTTAGGGGCAGAATTAAGAGGCTATTATGGCTATCATGTGGTGACAGGCTTATACTATAAAGTTTCTCTCTCTTCAAAAAAGAAAAAAAAATATATACAGCTATTAATTAACCCTTAGACTCACAGACCTTTCAACTCAAAAATAAGAGCATTCTGGCCTAATTCACTATTTCAAAAAGGAGTAAAGTAAAACTCAGAAAGGAAAATTGATTTGACCAGGGTCATACAGTTAGTGACAGAACTTGATTCAAAAGTAGGTCTGATGAAGATAAATTCAATGAACCTTCTACTAAACTACACTAAGAATATGCAAATACATATAAAAACACTGACAAATTAAAACAATATCCTTGTAGAGGTCGAGATTAAGAGTTCTAACTGCACTTGAGGTCAAATTTGATATGGACTTCTTTTATAGTTCCAAATGATTTCTGAATTCTGAATATTTAAATCTCTATCCCTACAAATCCCAGCTAAATAGCTCTCCTCTGGCTTTCTTTTCTTTTGCTTCCAGAGGAAGAAACTAAAACTAATAGAAATTCTTACCCTATGAGCACTAAAGCAAAGATTATATCAGCACTAACACTATTGTGTATTTTTCTTTTGGTGGAGATTTTAACCTTTTCTGTCTCCTAGACTATATTGGCAATCGAGAAAAGCCTATAAAAACCATTTTAGAACAATGTTTTTAAATGTAGAAAATAAAATATATAGGATTACAAAGAAAATTATATTGAAAGATAGATATTTAAATATCTAAGTTAAAAATTAGTTCACAAACCCCAGTTTAAGAACACCTGTCATAAAATATATGTGTACTTTTGTCCATCTTTTCTTCTAGAAAATGCAGTGTCTGTGACCATTTCAAACATTTCAAACTCTTAAACATGTAGTTTCCTCTTTCTCTCACCACCCTTAATTTGTTATATTTATTCTACATTTATTTTACAATTGTTTATTATGTATTTTTGTCTGTCCCTTTGATAGTAGAAATTATTTCATTTTTTGTCATATTCCCAGCACCCAACACAAGTGTTTGTTGTATAGTAGGTACTTAGTAAATTCTTGTTGATTAATTTAGGATCATCATCATCATCATTGAGATAGAAATATACAATAGAGAATGCAAAAGACAAGTGGGAAAAATTGAATATTTATTCCCATTTGTCAAATCCTTTGAGGGGGGAGAGGTTTCTTTCTACAAAGAATAGAACAACCAAATGCTTTATTAACTAGAAATTTCTATTTACTGTTATGTCACAGTTGATGTTAAGTATTATGAGATTGTTAAATAATAATCATTTTACTGAGAGATGAGACTATCTTTGATCTTGAGAGGTTAAATGACTGTAGAGTTGCTGATCCCTACCTCCAAACCTGATGACTCAAATGCTTTGTGAAATTTAGATTTAAAAGGAAAAGTTTAATAGAGCAATCTCTCTGATTCCAAACTCAATCAATCAATCAATCAATCAATATTAAGTACTATGTGCCAGGCATTGTACTAAGCACTGGAAATATAAAAAGAGGCAAAGAACAAAAGCCCTTAAGCATGTTACAATCAATCAGATGAAACAATTTTTGAACATATGTATACAAAGTAATCTATATACCAGACAAACAGGAAATAATTGACAAATAGGAAATAATTGGCATTAAGTAGGGTGGGGGAAATACTTCCTATAAAAGATAACACTTAAATTGGAATTTTAAACAAGTCAGTAAAATACATACATTCAGTTGAGAAGAAAGAATTTGTTCAGAATTGAGAGATGGAGTTTCTTTTTCATGAACATGAAGAAAGCCAGTATCAATGAATCAAAATTTATGTATATGGCTGGAAATAAGATATAAAAAGGCTGGAAAGGTAGTGGGGTTTGGATTATGAAAGGGCTAGAATGACAGTCAGAGAATTTTTGTATTTAATCCTGGAGGTGATAGGGAGCCACTGGAGTTTACTGAGTAAAGAGTTAACTTAGTTTTAAATCTTAGGAAAGTCATTTTGGAGATTGAATGGAGAATGGATTGGAGTAGAGAGAAACTTGTTTTAGGTTTTTGAAATAATCAAGCACAAGGTAGTAAGGGCCTTCACTCGGCACAGTGTCAGAATAGAGAATGGGGGTGTAGTCACTCAACATGTTTTCCAAAGATGAAATTTACAGGTCTTGGCATAGCTTGGGATATCTTGGAGGATGAGAGATAGTGAGAAGTTGAAGATAACTCCTAGATTGTAAGCCTAAAGAACTGGGAGTGTGGGAATCTATAGTGATAGAGAAGGTATGGGAGATGGAATGTGTTTAGAGAAAAACTGATAAGTTCTTTGCATATATCTATTTTAAGATATCAAGTAGAAATATATTTTTAAATTTTTAAAAGGCAGTTGGACATATGAGATTGGAAGTCAGCAGAAGTAGTAATGGTAATTAATTTCATGGCAGCTGATAAAATTACCAAGTGAAGCACTATAGAGGAAGGAAAGAAGAAGAGGCAGGACAGAATACTAAAGGACATCTACAGTTAGGAGTGTTCTGGATGAGGATCCAGCAAAAGAGACTAAGAAGAGGTCAACTAGGGAAGGGGAGAACCAGCAGAGATGTGTCTCAAAACAAGAGAAAATAGTATTATGAAGAGGAAGGAGAATGAACAATTTCAAGGACTGAAGAAAGGTCAAGAAGGAGAATTGAGAAAAAGGCATTGTTTTTTGTAACTAAGAGATCATTGGTAACTTTAGAAAGAGTTGTTTAGATGGAATGATAAGATCAGAAGCCAGATTGTAGCAGAACAGAGTGAGATTAGAGAAAGTTGTGGCCTTTTCAAATATAACTACAAAGGGCAAAAGAAATACAGAATTATAAGGAGGATATAAAGATCAAGAAAGATTTTTAGAAGGGGGAGACATGGGCATTTTTGAAGGTAGTAGAAAATGAGCCAATAAACTGGAAGTGATTGAAAATAAGTGATAGATTATGGATGGCAGAGGGGGTAATCTGTTGGAGGAGATGGGATGGGATGAGATCACTTGAATAAGTAGAGGCTAGCTAGAGGAGTACTCAGTTTCTCATATGAGACAGGATAAAGGAGGATATAGAGAAATACATCTGAATTATAGAGAATGAGTAAGAGGGTAGAATATAAAGTTCATGATGAATGGTCTCATTTCTATTTGTAAAACATGAGGCAAAGATTTTGGTTGAAAAAGGTGAAAGGAAGGGGAGCCATGGAAGGTATGAGGAAAAAATGAAAAAATTTGGAAAAGACATAGTGGAAAGTGTAATAGTGAGTTTATATGGAAATTATAGAATTGCTTATCAGCAGTAAGGATCCAGTTAAAATTTAATATAAATTTGTAGTGGGCCCAGTCAGAATGATTTCAAGATTTTCTCCACCTTCATTTGATAGCACATGCATGGGAGCAAAGGTGATTAATATTGGGAGTGATCCAAGGTTGATGTTTGGCTAATTATAATTTACAGTATAATAAGAGAAAAAGGGATGTAATAGAGAAGCACAGTTCAGAGTTGAATTGGTTTGCTTAGGGATCAGGATGGAGAAAAGAGGGAAGAGTGCCTAGTTCAAGGGAGATAACCTGAGAGAGAATTGAAGGATGAGGAGATTGCAGGTCATGGAGCATATGTAGAATAGGTTTCTTTTTCTTTCTTTTTTAAGGAGAAGATAGAGTGAGACATGAAAAGCCAATAGGTTACAGTCAGATATTGAATTCTTTAATTTCATGGTGGTATATTTGTGGGTATTGGCAAGATCAAGGGCATGATCTTTTTGTGTATTACTGAAGAGGGGTAAAATAATTGTTCATCCTTTGTTTTCTAAAAGGATCAGCGACATCAAAGGTGATGTCTTGAGTTATGTGTGAATTGTGCTTAAGTGAGGCAAAGTTGTACAAAGTCATCACCCTCACTCTTTCTTTCAGAGTCAGTGAAGGCCAGTGGCAAGATGAAAGTCAGGACAACTGAGAATACACCATGAGATAATTAATGATTTTGGCATCTTCAATACTTGAAGAAGCCCTAAGCACTCTACAACATCTGCTTCAACTGCTCTCATGCTGTTTGAATACATTGTTCTCATCTGCCAATTCTATTGGTAAAAGTCTTTGCACACTTGTGGCAGGCATTCCTCTAAGTTACCAACAGGTTTTAAGTTTGTCAGTTACCTTCAACATGACTTAACCAATTTGCTGAGATGGTTTTACTAGGTTGTAACTATTATGTATGCTATAGCTTCTTGGATCCAAAGGTCAGAGTTGGATAAAAGGTGGATACCAAAGATGTTTGAGCAGCATTGAAATGGATTCAACAAGCTCTCATAGCAGAGGTGCTAGTGTTCCATAAACTTCTCATCTACACCAGTGGATGAGTAGCTAATGGCTTTTAACTTCACTCAAAATCTTTCTGTTAAAATCTGCAGTTAACTTCAAAAATCTTGAACAAAGAACCAAGTCTAGAATGAGAAAATGGATAAATATTGGCTGAATATAGTTTTTTCTAGTGAGGTTCCCTACATCTTTTAAAAGAGGAAGTTGCTATTCATATCTCTGAACTCTTATGACACCATCAGGGGCTATGGTAATAATAATTCAAGTATAAAAGAAGTCAGACTGATGGTCAGTGAGTATATTTCCTTGGGCAATAGAGTAAGAGGCAGAATATTGATATTAGAAGTCAGAAACAGATAGAACAATATTAATAGTTTAAGATCAAGAGAAGGAGGAAGGAAACAGGCACTTACCAAATTTCTACTGGGGGACAAGCATTGTAGTAGGTGTTTTCCAAATACAGTTTTTGAGCCTCACAACAATTCTGGAAGATAGGTGCTATTATCATCTCTATTTCACATTTGAGGAAACTGAAGCAGAGAGGTTGAGTGATTTCCCTAGGGTTATACAGCTAGTCAGCTCATAATTTGATTGTAAGTTCATGGAAGGCAAAGACTATCTTTTGTTATTTTTTTGTATATACTCAAAGCTTAGTAAGATACTTGGCATAATATTACTTAATAAACATTACTGATTGATTATAAGTGTTTGACTTTGAATTCAGATTTCCCTGATTCCAGGCTTATTATTCTACTTACTTTATCACCTAGCTACTTTTAAGGGATATTAGGTAGGGGTTACCAAGTTTTTCTTCTTCAGTCTGGCTCCAAAGTCAATAACATACTTGAATGTTTCAATTTTAAGTCACAGAAGTGTGGTTCATATCACAACTTTCTATTTTTTCTAGCATAATGAATCATTTAATCTCTTCAGGTTTTATTTTCCTCATCTATGAAAAGAGGGAAATGAACTAAGTGATTTCTCAGATAACCTTCCAGCCCTAAGTCTATGATCCTATGATCCTGTCCTTGGTCTCCTAATAATCCTTCTCAGGGGGTCTGATGGGCATACTTTAGATTTTCCTCTAGATCTGTTTACATTAAGTAGATTCCTTCAGAAAAAAATTTGCATGTCAAGTAGGAGGGAGAATGATCATGGGGAGGGTAGACAGTGTATTTGGGAAAAGTAGTACTTTCTGCCATTGGGAAATACATTTTGTTTCATTTGAATTACCTTAATTGATACTTCAAAGAGTAAAATAAGGAGGGAAAGGGAGAAGACAATAATGTAACATGTACAATGGCAGTAGTGTGGAAATGTTAGATTAAATTGTTCAAATTAAGTACTTTAAAAACTTTAATTCCATGAAAAAAAATGAAAAGGAATTGTGTAGACCATGGAACAAATAGTAAAATATCAAATGAGAAGAAAAGATAGAAAAGGTAGACGAGGAAAGAAAGGGAGCAAAAAAGAAAAGAGGGAAGAAAGGAAAGAGGGAGGAAAAGAGGCAATGAAGAAAGGGAGGAAGAAAACTAGGAAAGGAGGAAGGAAGGGAGAGAGGGAATAAATAAAGAAAAGGGGTGGTAGAGAGGGAAGGAATAAGGGGGGGAAGAAGGGAGAGAGGGAGGAACAAAGGAAGGAAAGAAGAAAGGAAGGAAGGAGGGAGGGAAGAAAAGAAGCAAGAAAGAAAGGAAGGAAAGAAGGAAGGAAAGGGCAGGGAGATGGAGGAAGGAAGGAAGGAAGGAAGGAAAAAAGAAGGAAGAAAGGAAAAGAAAACTTGTGCATGCAATGAACATACAAGCTATCTATAAATTATATTCTTATAACATGACCATTTGTTGTGCCACAATTCCCATATCTCAGTTTCCCTCAGTTGCTCTGTTTCAGTTTCCCTTAATAGTTCTGCCCCAAAATAGCAACCCCACTTCCTGACCATCAGAAATAATTGGACTCACATTCCAAAGGAGTCATAAAACTTCCAGATGGGCAGCCTCAATGTACTCCTTACTTTTGGCTCCAGACTTACTGCCTTCCTTTCCCAAACTCAGCACTCTTTACTCCCTACCTGCCAGAACTGAATTTATAGTTTCCTTGGATCCCAGGTATTTCTCAGCTGTTCCCATGAGTTCTTTATCTCCCTGAGCTATGAAAACTATGAAAAATTTCATGATTCCCCTCAATGAGCTATTGAATACTTTGTGACATTAGTCCTATTCAGTCGACTGTCATGTCTATCAGTCTAACTCTCTGGGCTGGACCTGCCTGAGATCCATTCGGCTGACACGTCTGTCAGTCTAAACTCACAATGGACTGTGTGCTTTGAAACAAGAGTCCTGGGGCAGCTAGGTGGTGCAGTGGATAGAGCACCAGCCCTGAAGTCAGGAGGACCTGGGTTCAAATCTGGTCTCAGACACTTAACATTCCCTAGCTGTGTGACCCTGGGCAAGTCATTTAACCTCAATTGCCTCAGCAAAAAGCAAAAAAAAAAAGAAAGAAAGAAAGAAAAAGAAACAAGACTCCCAACAGTCCCTATCCATAGCTATGGATTCTGAACTCTCAATTAATATCAATAAAGTATTGTCTAATCTTCAATGTGTGATACTGCCTCAGTTTCTCCCTAAGCATTACACATTTGACTCCTGTTGGAGTCATTCATCTTTTTGATAATATTTTTAATGTGTTTTATTCATGTAATTCATCCTTGGTAAAAACTGCAACCCCTTTCTTTCTGTTAACCATTGCTCTCCATTGTCTTTAACATAACTCACAATTAGAATTCGTTGGATTTTGTGATTGATAACCACATGACATAAAGTCTTTAATCCTTAACATGATTAGATCATAGATCTGGAGCTAAATGGGGCCCCAGATGTCATCTAGTCCTACAACTTCATTTCACAAATGAAGAAAATAAGATTCAGAGAAACTGAATAATTTGCCAAGGTTGCACAGAAAGTGCCTGAAGCAGGATATGTATGAATCCAGGTCCTCCAAATATAGAACCCAGCCTCTTTTCACAATATCAAAAGCTAGATAAGCCTAGAGTGAATATTCAATTACCACTTTTCCCCAGGAAGACATCCCTAATCATATAGCACAAATCCATTCAATGGATGAACACAGTCTTCAACTGTTTGAACTACAGGGTGTAATTTAATTCAAAGCCCAAACAACAAGCATATTGAAGAGAGGTAGAAACTCTAACACGTTCTGTGGTCAGGAAACTTTGTAATACTAATTATAGTAAGTTGGATCCACATTAGACCAGTGACAGCACTCCATGGCAGGTACTATCCCTGGTAGCTGCCAAGCTATATAAGTGAATTAAATGCTATGTCAGCAGCCTTGCCACAGGCATTAATGACAGCTATAGCAACCTATCAGTAGCAACCAAGCAACTGTGGAAATGACGGGAGGAAAGGAAAGGGGCAGGGAGAACACAAACTAATCTAAACATTTAGTGATATTATAGGTTTTAAAAGACTGCAGAGAAAGACTAAAATTGAAAATGTCATCAAATAATGAAACACGTAATTGAAATAGAATGGATAAATTTCCCCTTATCTCAAAGAAACAAACTTTTCTCTGGTTATTGTTTTTAATGGATTGTAAAAGAAGTGACAAAGCTTTGTTTTAAAAAGGAGAAAGAAAACTTCTGCCTTAATGACTAAATATGTTTGTGATTTGCAATAAAGGAGAAAAAGGGGAAAGTATTGGGAGGTCCTACAAGATTCTAAATTTCCCAAACTTCTTAAAATGATACTTTTATTATTTAATATTTCTTTTCCCATGTTACACATAAAAACATTTTCTTTTGGTTATGCATGTATACTTTTTTATATATTTCCTTATGAATCATATTGGGAGAAAAAAATCAGACCAAAGGGGGAAAACAACAATAGAAGGAAAAAAGAAGAAAACAAAGTGAACATAGCATGTGTTGATTTACATTCAGTCTCTATAGTTTTCTCTCTGGATATGGTTGATGTGTTCCATACAAAGTTTATTGGGATTATCAGAAACATAGAATCACTGAAAAGAACCAAGTCTGTAATTGATGATCATCACACAATCTTGTTGTTATTGTATACAATGTATTCCTAGTTCTGCTTGTTTTGCTCAGCATTAGTTCATATTATTCCTTTTGGCCCTTTCTAAAATTAGTTTATTTATGACTTCTTATAGAACAACAATATTCCATTACTTTAATATACCATAAATTATCCAGCTATTCCTCAATTGAATAAATCAAAGTAGAATAGGAAAATGTGAAATATTCACTTTGAACTCAGAAGATAGGTTTCACCTGTTATGATATCAGTTACATGACCTCAAGTAAGCTTATTCACTCCTGTCTTTAGGCCTCATTTTTATCATTTGTAAAATGAGGAATTCAACTTAAATTACCTTCAAGGTCCCATTTACTTCAAAAGCTCATTATACTTTTAAGTTTTGTCCATGTTGGTAAAATTTGAAAGCAAATGGCAGTCAGTAACATAATTGATTCTCAAATCAATATAATTCTATAATCTTGCCTATAATAAGCAAATACTTTATTGTGATTCTAAAAAAAATGAGTTAGTAAGCAGTTAGGTCCTCATAAAGAGATTCTGTTAGAGTATTTTTTAAAAAATCTCATTCTTTTCAAATGTGTAGTTATAGTAGGCAATGAGAATGCAAATCCTCTGAATAACAAATACTACTTTAGGTTATTAGTGACTAAGAGCTTTATAAACCATTTGAGTGAATGGCCTTTAGTAATCCTTAAAAGGAATAAACTCTCATAAGACCTTTTTACCTAGATCTCCAATGAGTATTCACTTAGGTCAGTTATTAATTATTCTCTCCATTCCCCCTGCTTCACAGAAGCAAAAAACAGCTGAGGGTTCCTAGGTTTCCACTAGAACAGGGCTGGATACTTATGAAAATATTTTTTTTTGAGAAAGGCACATTGTTGCCTCAATGACTAAGAGGCACAGTCCCTTAGTTATCCGTGAAAATGAGGAAAACTCATAAAAATTCACAAATAATTCAAACTACTTATTTTGGTAACATTCTTTCCATTCATTTTGGATGCAGTTGAATGGGACTGGACCTGTGATTTCGTTGATATCGGGAATTCCCAAAAAAGGAAATTCCATTTTCCAGTGAATATCAGAATTATTTATCTATCTATAATCAGAAAATTGCCAGGTGTGATTTTTTTTTTGCATCAAAGCAATATGGTAGAAAAAGCATGTATCAGGAAAATCTGAGTTCAAATATAATCTTGTAAACTGATTAGGTATATGACCCTGAGAAAGTTACTTCATCTGTTTCCCTCAGTTTCCTCATCTATAAAGGGGGATGATAATAGCACCTGGCGTACATGTTTTTTTTTTTTTTTTTGTGAGAATCAAATACAATAAATTGTAAAGTATTTAGCAGAATGCCTGGAACTAGGTAAGTGATTTATAAATATCACTTGTTATTACATTAATTTTTATTAATATTTTTTATTGGCAAAACATATGTATGGGTAATTCATCAACAGTAACCCTTACAAAGATTTCTGTTACAAATTTTCCCCCTTACTCCCCACCCCTCCCCTAGATGGCAGGATATCCACTACATGTTAATTATGTTAAAATACTTGACAAATCGAATATATGTATACATATTTCCACACATCATTTTTGTGCAGGAAAAATCATATCTACAAGAAAGAATAATCAGATAAAGGAACTACAATGCAAGCAAACATCAATAGAGAGCATGAAAATGATATGTTGTGGTCCACATTTCACATCCCACTCTCTGGGTGTATATGGCTTTCTTCACTAGACAATTGGAACTCCTTTGAAGGATTTCATTGTTGAACAGAGTCATGTCCATCAGAATTGATCATCATATAGTATTGTTGTTGCCATGAATAATGATCACCTGGTTCTGCTCACTTCGCTCAGCATCAGTTCATGTAAGTCTCTCCAGGCCTCTCTGAAGTCATCCTGCTGGTCGTTTCTCACAGAACAATAATATTCCATAAGATTCATATACCATAATTTATTCAGCCATTCTCCAATTGATGGGCATCCATTCAGTTTCCAGTTTCTAGCCACTACAAAAAGGGCTGCCACAAACATTCTTGCACATGTGGGACCCTTTCCTTCTTTTATGATTTCTTTGGGATATAAGCCCAATAGAAACACTGCTGGGTCAAAGGGTATGCACAGTTGGATAACTTTTTGAGCATAGCTCCAAATTGCTCTCCAGAATGGCTGGATCCATTCACAGCTCCACCAACAATGTATTAGTGTCCCAGTTTTCCCACATCCCCTCCAAAATTCATCATTATCTTTTCCTGTCATCTTAGCCAATCTGACAGGTGTGTAGTGGTATCTCAGAGTTGCTTAATTTGCATTTCTCTGATCAATAGTGATTTGGAGCACCTTTTCATATGACTATAAATAGTTTTAATTCCATCATCTGAAAATTGTCTGTTCATATCCTTTGACCATTTATCAATTGGAGAATGGCATGAATTCTTACAAATATGAGACAATTCTCTATATATCTTAGAGATGAGACCTTTATCAGAACCTTTACATGTCAAGATGATTTCCCAATTTGATGCTTCCCTCCTAATTGTGTCTGCATTAGTTTTGTTTATACAGAAGCTTTTTAACAATATAATCAAAATTTTCTATCTGGTGTTCAATTAGGAGTTCCAGATCTTCTTTGGACATAAATTTATTCCATCTCCACAGGTCTGAGAGATAAACTACATTACGTTCCTCTAACTTGCTTACAAAGTCCCTCTTTATATCCAGATCATGAACCCATTTAGATCTTATCTTGGTATGTGGTGTTAGGTGTGGGTCCAGTCCTAATTTCTTCAGCGGTTTCCAATTTTCCCAGCAGTTTTAGTCAAATAGTGAGTACTTATCCCAAAAACTGGGGTCTTTGGGTTTATCAAAGACTAAATTGCTGACGTTATTACCTAGATTCTCCTGATATCCTATCCTGTGCCACTGATCGACTGCTCTATATCTCAGCCAGAACAAAATGATTTTGATGACCGCTGCTTTATAATATAGTTTTAGATCTGGTACAGCAAGGCCACCTTCATCTGCCTTTTTTATTAATCCCCTTGAAATCCTTGACCTTTTGTTCTTCCAAATGAACTTTGCTACTATTTTTGCTAGATCTGTAAAATAATTTCTTGGGAGTTTGATTGGTATGGCACTAAATAAGTAGATTAATTTGGGTAGTATTGGAATTTTTATTATATTTGCTCAGCCTACCTATGAGCACTTAATGTTTTTCCAATTGAGTAGGTCTGATTTTGTTTGTGTGGAAAGTGTTTTGTAGTTTAGTTCGTATGCTTCTGACTTTTCCTTGGCAGATAGATTCCCAAATATTTTAAACTATCATCCATTATTTGGAATGGAATTTCTTTTTCTATCTCTTGCTGCTAAACTTTGTTGGTAATATATAAAAATGCTGATGATTTATGGGGATTTATTTTGAATCCTGTAACTTTGCTAAAGTTGTGAATTGTTTCTAGGAGTTTTTTAGTTGTGTCTCTAGGGTTCTCTAAGTATACCACCATGTCATCTGGAAAGAGTGATAATTTGGTTTCTTCATTACCTACTCTAATTCCTTTTATCTCTTTTTCTTCTCTTATTACTAAAGCTAACATTTCTAATGCAATATTAAACAGTAATGGTGACAGTGGGCAGACTTGTTTCTCTCCTGATCTTATTGGGAATGGTTCTACTTTGTCTCCATTACATATGATGCTTGCTGATGGTTTTATGTAGGTGCTACTAATCATTTTAAGGAAAAGCCCATTTATTCCTGTACTCTCTAGCGTTTTTAATAGGAATGGGTGTTGGATTTTATCAAATGCTTTTTCTGCATCTATTGAGATAATAATATGGTTTTTGTTAGTTTGCTTATTAATATCATTGATTATGCTTATACTTTTCCTGATATTGAACCAGCCCTGCATTGCTGGTATGAATCCTACTTGGTCATGGTGTATTATCCTGGGGATAACTTTCTGTAATCTCATTGCTAAAATCTCATTTAAGAATTTTGCATCCATATTCATTAGGGAAATGGGTCTATAGTTTTCTTTCTCTGTTTTCACCCTGCCTGGTTTAGCTATCATCACCATATCTGTATCATAGAAGTTATTTGGTAGTATACCTTCTTTCTCTATTTTTTCAAATGGTGTCTAGTATTGGAATTAATTGCTCTTTGAATGTTTGGTAGAATTCACATGTAAAACCATCTGGCCCTGAAGATTTTTTCTTAGGGAGTTGATTAATAGCTTGTTCTATTTCTTTTTCTAAAATGGGGCTATATAAATAATTTATTTCCTCTTCTGTTAACCTGGGCAATCTATATTTTTTTTTTCATTTTAATGTGATAGTTCCTTATTTTTGTGCGTTCTTTCTAACCCAAAGGCTATGCTTATATTCACATTCTCTTTAATTCATTATTAGTTTCTGTTTCACACATTCATATTTTTTTGTGCATGTGGGTACTTTATTTTTTTTTATTTTAAGCTTTTTATGTGTATAACATATGTATGGGTAGTTCCCCAACCTTGATCTTTACAAAGCTTTCCAATACAAATTTTAACCCCAGTCCCCTCCCCTCCCTTAGATGGCGGGAAGTCCACTACATGTTAATAATGTTGAAATGCTTGAGAAGTTACGCAAGAAAAATCCTATCTACAAGAAAAAAAAAGAATCAGAGAAAGGCAACACAATGCAAGCAAATGTCAATAGAGATCATGAAAATGTTACGTTGTGGGCCATATTTCATGTCCCTCTTTCTGGGTGTATATGGTTTTCTTCAGTGAACAACTGGAACTGTTTTTTTTTTTTTAAGCTTTTTATTTGTATAACATATGTATGGGTAGTTCCCCAACCTTGATCTTTACAAAGCTTTCCAATACAAATTTTACCCCCAGTCCCCTCCCCTCCCCTAGATGGCAGGAAGTCCACTACATGTTAATAATGTTGAAATGCTTGAGAAGTTATGCAAGAAAAATCCTATCTACAAGAAAAAAAGAATCAGAGAAAGGCAACACAATGCAAGCAAATGTCAATAGAGATCATGAAAATGTTACGTTGTGGTCCGTATTTCATGTCCCTCTTTCTGGGTGTATATGGTTTTCTTCAGTGAACAACTGGAACTGGTTTGAGACAATTCTTTATTGCAGAGATCCATGTCCATCAGAATTGATCATCATGTAATACTGTTGTTGCTGTGCATGATGATCTCCTGGTTCTGCTCGTTTCACTCAGCATCACTTCATGCAAGTCTCTCCAGGCCTCTCTGAAATCGTCCTGCTGGTCGTTTCTTACAGAGCAATAATATTCCATAACATTCATATACCATAATTTATTCAGCCATTCTCCAATTGATGGGCATCCCTTCAGTTTCCAGTTTCTAGACACTACAAAAAGGGCTGCCACAAACATTCTTGCACATGTGGGTCCCTTTCCCTCCTCTAAGATCTCTTTGGGATATAGGCCCAGTAGAAA
>JAJPUD010015227.1:0-38119 GCA_023553655.1 Myrmecobius fasciatus
TCAAGGTGCATATGCATGCATGTGTGTTTACATGCAAATTCTTCCACTTTCCTTTATGCTTTCCTCCCTTGAAGTTTTCATATTAAAACTATGCAGCAAGGCAGTTTACACATGCCCCTAAATTTGTAGGTACCAGTTAGTTTAATAAAATCATTCATGTCAATAATAGTGACTATTAACTACCACCATTACAATAAGGTCATCTAACAGCTAATGAAAAGAATTTTCTTAGTTTAAGTAGAATCTAATTCTTAACCTCTTAACTTTCCTCAGGGAACAAAATACTTGGGTATGATTAAACAAGTTTTTATTTATTTGACTGTGGGATCATTTTGATGCTGTGTAAATGCATGAAGTACTGGCCAAGTTGTGGAATAAATATGCATTGTCTGAGGATCTGTCTAGTTTATTTCAAAGTCTTCACCAGGTTGATCATATAATAATTATTTCTTTTAACAATTCTCAAAGACCATCTTTAAAATTGCAGAGGGGCTGCCACGTGTTTTTGGTGGGGAAGTCTCCACAAAGTTATATTTTGAATCTGGGAAAATATTAAAATAAACCATTTTTTACAGTTTGTTTCCTGCTTATTTTTATGGAAATACAAAATCTTTGAGTTGTGAGTGGCTTTTGAGGTGATTTGGCATACTAAGTATGAAACTCTCCAGCAATCTTCTGCTTCCAACTAATTGGAAATATATTCCTAGAAACACAGCATTGGATTTTATCTTCTGTTTATCTTCTGCTCACTCTTTTATTCATCATCTTATTTTCAACTATCACTTTTATGTTTTTCATTTCCAAAATCTAAATGGCTACCTCCAACTTCTCATTCTTCTAGCTAGATTTTAGGTTCTTCAAGAGAAGGGGCTCATATCTTTAAGCACTAAGTTGTTAAATACAAAGGCAAAAAGCTGCCCATACCACCTGAGGACAGCCTGAATTAGATTAAAATATTACTCAGAAATGTTTAAGAAAATAATTCATTTTTTAACACAGTGTTAATATATGATTTTCTGGGTCAATGCTGTCCACAGGAATTTTACATACAATGTAATGACTCCTTTTTCTATTTGAGTTGATATCACCATTTCTAGTTGATTTGAGTTGATATTGATATTGAGTTGATATCACTGAATTCTCAACTAATAGGCCTGAAAGAAACCTGAGAGATTAGAAGTCAAACCATTCATTTTATAGATGAGATAGCAGAGGCTCATAGCAGTGGGACTGGTTTGTACAGAACCACAAGTAGAACTCAAATCTTTTTATTTTTATTATGTAATTTCCCCCCCAGTAACCACATTATACATTTTTCTTTTGTAATTCCCATAGTGACTAAAATAGCTGTTGACTTCATAGAGTGGGAAAAAAGTCAAATATGACAATAAAAATTCATGATAAAAAATTTCAAAATCCTCCATCCTGAACCAAAATAGGAATAAATCAATAAATAAGACAAATACTAATAAACTGATAGGTATCTAACTTGTGAAAGAAAGCAACAATTTGTTGTTATAGTTTGAGATTAAGGAAAAGGATCAATTTCAGTGTCTGTCCAAAAGAAGAAACATAAAAATTTTCTTATAAGACTAGAAGATTCTTAAAATTTAGAGGAAATCAAAATTCTTTTAAGTGACAGTTCTTATAATGAATTTTTACTGCTAATTTGCAATGAAAAGGATTCTTCAGAAGGTCAGAAATAAAGATGAAAAATACATCATATTATAGTATTTTTGCCATCAGGTAAAAAATGACTTGACTAAATAAATTACACAGAACACAAACTATGGATTTTCTTGGAAAAACCTTAAAATCAATTAGATGGGAAAAACTTCTCTAGCCAGTGAGTCAGGAAAAAGTATAGAAATTGCACTGTGATTTTGTTGGTATAAGGAAATCCCAGGTAAGTAAACTCCTTTCTAGTGTATTATTACCCCTTCAATTTATGGCCTTTCCACAAAATACAGAATTAGTCAAATGAGCTTAAATGAAAGATAATTTAGGATAATGTTTCTAAATTTAAATCTAAAACCCCACTCCACCTCACACAATCTACAGAATTCATCTAGTCCAATACTATTATTTTAGAGATAATAACACTGATATCTGCAGAGCTTAAGTGTTGTAATCAGGATCATGAGGATGATAAGAAAGCAAGTAGCAGTCATGGGATATGAGCCAATTTTCTAACAGAGAAAAAGTTATATGCATTTTTAAATGAAAGTATTAGACCTTGCCAACCCAGTTGAAAGCTGGCATTTTAGCCATATTTATTGCAACCTCTTTTGCTTTTTAAACTAGGGTTAACTTGTTCAACTTACAACCATGAAAATGATAAGTTGGAAAATGCATATAATATTCCAAAGTCTAATCTACAAAGTTGCAATTTAATTTAAGTATTATTACTGAAGCAAAACTACACTTGCTGCATTTTTATCATGTACTGTTCTGAAGTGCATGCATTAAAGAACAAAGTATCTAATTGGATTAGTATAATAGCTTGTAAAATGAGGCAGAAAACATATATTTTTGCCGCAAGGAGTACTTCTGCTATAACTGAGACCAAATGATAGGCATGTCATTATGGGAAAAGGATGCAAATCCAAGACCCCTGGGGACTACATGTGTTTCCTCTGTTTATTTGTCTATTTTCCAATGATGAAAAGTAACACCAGAAATACCTCTTTTGTCAAGTAGCAATGTAACTGTGACAAGTAACTCAACAACCAAAGATATTTTTTTATACTATTAACATAGAAAGAATCCAGGAAATCAGCTTTTAAAGGAGCTGAGATTTTGGCATGTTAATTAAAAAATGCAATTTATTATCTAAACCAGTCATTCTTTGTAAAAGAACCACAAAGCTGAATATCAATTTATTCTGTAATTCCTTTTGTTAAATTTAGGAGTTTCTTTTGGGGGCTTTTAAACGTAACTCTGTGCCTAATGCTTCTTTTCCCACTACTGCAAATTCTATTTATAGCTATAGTAACGAGGTCCTAGATTTTTGTTCCCAATATTCCATAGATCAGAAAAGAGGAGATTTAATAATCCTGAGAATACTGAGGATTTCATGTTTTATTTTCATGGTCTCCTGATATGTGCTTTACTTAGTTAACAAATTCTGAGATGAAAAGTGAGAAAAATATGTTTTAAAAATATTATGTGGTAAAACACTCTTGCATACAGAGAGGATCTGATTCATTTAGAAATTGCGTTTTCTAAGATTAATTTTCATTAAAAAAGTTTTGTACCATATTGATATAGATATTAATTCCTTCTATCTCATCTCATTACTATACAGGGAAATTACATATCCTTGAGATTTTTCTCCATAGTTTAGTTTAGATACAAAGGGACTTTACTTAAAATATAAATTAGTATATTTCATGGATAAATATGTATTAATACCTGCATTTTATGAAGTTAAACTTGGTAGTTAATAATTTCTGAATTTATTCTATATTAAAGGACAAATTAGGGTTAAAAAAAGAATAACTCTCTATAATAATGGTGGTTGTGAGGGGAGAGAATTGGCTTTTCTCAGTTTGGTAAATTACTTCTTTAGGAAGAAGAAAAACAAACCTTAACAGTAGCCCCTGGGAAAAAAAGCCAGTTGCCAGTGTCCACTGGATCCAGATTGTCTTCTAAGATAATTTGTCTGTGAGCTGAATTGATGATCAAAATATTATCTAAAGCCCAGCAGGCTTCATACACATCACCCGCATGAATGTATTCCTGTTTCCATTGAAACTGAACATTCTCTCCTTTGGCATCTTCAGGAAGGTAGAGGATATGTATGATAGTGCTGATATTTGATGGAGCTCTGTAAAATATGATGAATTAGTAATTAGAGACACTTGAAGATTCGGTTACATCAACATATCATTCCCCTTAATCTTCAAGTAAGATCAATACTAGATAACAAAATATTTTGCAACTAACTAAAACACATTGGAGATATAACCTATTACTATAATTATTGCTAATGATAATACATACAGCACACTTACATTTGATCAATTTCTAATGTAAACTGTTATAAATTATGAATATTCCAATAAATGAGTATAGATGTGATGAAATTCTGTAACAATCAAAGTGTATATGAATGTCAACCATATTAAAGCATTCATACAGTGCTTGAATAATATTTGTTGTTTTAATTGGATGTGAGAAAAAGAAGTTAAAGCACACATTGTAAAGTTATTTCATTGATTTCTAATTTTATTTTGAAAATAATCATGAGAATTCAGATATGCTCAACTTCACAGTCATATTTTAGATAATATTTACTCTGGGGAATCATATAGCTTCTTTTTTTCTGTTTAAAATATTAAAATTACAATTATAAAGTTTAAAAAGTTAAACTGTTCATGTGTAATTCTTTATCTCAACCAAATTTTAAACATTGCATAATTTAATATAATTTTATATTGCTTCTGTTAAAAACTAGGACTTTCTTCTACATAATAAAATATTTTTTGGATATTTTATTCTCCTAACATAGTAACCTGCCATACTGAAAATTATGGTCTTAGTCAAGATTAAAAGTGGTGCTAAAATGCAAACTAGTAGTGCTTTTGGCTTGCTATTAATCAACCATGAGGGTAGACTCATATTTTTTACTCTTCAATGAAGCATATATATTGGTAAAAATGTCAGTGATAGTTATAGATGGTTTATCCTACATTTCTTATAATCAATTGGTGCTTTATTTTAAAAACATTTTATGCTATGTTTTTCTATCATCCAAAAGAAATTAAAACAGGTAAAAGGGATACTTTCATTTAAATTAATAAATAAAATACTTGTCTAGTTCAAAGAGAACAATAAGTTTGTTTTAATAAATACTGCAATTTGAAGTATAATGTAGAAATCTAAAATTCTATTCAGCAAAGGCACAAGATTTTGAATACTGTAATTAATAGTACAGGTACAGTACAATGAAAAAAATTTTAGTTTTCTATTTAACATCATAACCATAAGCATAACATTTCAACCAAAATTTTTACCCAGAGACATAATTTGCCTAAACTACAACATAATATTAAGAAAAATAATTTGTGATACTGCAATTATTTGCTTAAGTGCTTTTAGATTGACATTTTTTCAGTTAAAAAAATATGTAGAAATAAGTAATTAGCACATACACATTTTTCTTCTACATACTAGAAACAAGAAAGAATAGCAAAGGTTAACACTAATACATTTGGTCAGAGTGTCAGAGCTCAGCTTGTACTAGGAGTACATTAATTTTTATTTTATCCTGTCATAGAAGGAAATATAATATTAAAACCCATGAATTACACTCACCCTTCTCTAGCTCTTGGCTAGAATAAAGATTGGTGAAAATCCATTGGATGGAAATGCCACTGGAAACTTTGGACAAATTTGTTTACTGCTAAAAACTAGTAGCTTATATTAAGAATCTGTTATTTATTCTGCCTTGATAGCATAAATCACAGTTCTGTCAATACGGCAACTGTGGTAAAGTAAATCTTATATTATTAATGGAATCAATCACAAAATGGATAAGAAATATTTTGTTTGCATTTTGCTGGTTAGAACTGGAATAATGGCAAAAAATGAAATTTAAAAAAATTCTTAGACATCCTATTTGAATTTTAATTGCACTTTTTATTATTTAAAACACGCAGCAAAAAATCAAACTAATCAAACCCAGTCTGAAATGTTATGTGTTATTTAATTTTGTCAAACACATTTTAATAATTTTCTATCCCTAAAGTATCTTACTTCATATCTTGTTAAAAGCATTTGAAAAAAATGGGTAAAATTAATATTTCATTTAGCTGCTTTGGGCCCAGTGGCTGCTATCAAAGAATGATAGTCCAGAAGGGACTTTAGGAGGTCATCCAGTTTATACCCAAGCCCACAGGCAGAACTGTACCCATTTAGACAGATGGGTAACTATCTCATTTTATAGTGGATTTTCAGTGCCTTACCCTCCAAATGCAAGTCATATCTTGCCATTACAGCTGTCTAATGGTAAGAGATGGAATACAAAATCACTTTTCTATTTTTTGATCAATTGTTTCAGTCTGAATTCCAGAATTAAAAAGACAGAAACTATTTTGTTTGGCTCTAAATAAATCAGTACAAATTTAAATACTTAGATTTAAGTTTTACCAAAAATAGTGTCCAGAATGGGAGGCAATACAATAATTTTACACTCTTCAAGTTAAAAAGATAAATATACAAAATAATCAGTGTGCATATGACCATTACACAAAGCATATTTTTAAACTTACAAAGAATAAACTTAGTCATAAGAAAAGAATTAGGAATTGGCAAGAGTTGTCTATTGTGTTAGAATGCATGAAGATACTTGAAGTTATAACAAACCTAATTTTCTCTAGCTGAATCCAATCTGCAGTGTTATTCTTGGTGTAGGACACAACGATGCTGGGGTCTGAATAACTAAAGCGGCACGAACCTGACCCTGTGAAGAGTAATAGATGTTAGAGTTAGAAACCAATGAGATGATATGTCATCTTTTCCTATCAATATTTTTGATGAATAGGTTTCATCTCATTTTTTTGTCTTTTAATTGCTTTGGGGTTTATATTGAAATTGTCTGTGACTAGTTAAAGATAAACAGAAATTTTTGTCTTTACTAATAAGGAGGGATTTAAAAAGCAATAAACTGTAGATAGTTAATTTCATAAATTTCCCAATGGAGATTCAACTGTTTTTCCTCCTTCACCATGCAAAATAAAATCAGCATATTATATACTGCTGAAGAACAAAATCCAACTATTGGAAAGTAATCAATATTAATAATTACAATAAATTTAGTTCATATCATAATGGTTTCACTAAATGATATATACAATATTATATGGAGTTCAAATTAAGAAGAGATGCAATATTGTTTACTATCGAAAGAGCAATAATACTCATTTGGAGAAATAAACAAGGGACTTTTAGGCACATCCTCAATATTTGATGAAGAACTTTTGATAAAACGTATAAATATGAAAGTAAAAGCAGATTCTATGTCATGACAAGACTGCTTCTACCACATTTTCAATAAGTTCATGTAATAAAGTATTATAATTGCAAAGATCAATTAAAAATTCCACAACATGCATGGAAAATGAATAATAGCAAAGCCTTTGCCAGTGGTTTATTTTAACTACCATGGCAAAGATTTCTTTGCACTATATTAAAAACAAATGAAGCAAAAACAGCAAAATAGTACAATTTATGTTTGATTTTCATCCATCTGCTGGACTAACTGATGTTGCTGTGAATGGCATCTGTTGACAGTTTTTACATTTGTAGAACTCAGGGGTTCCAAATTTTAATCATACTCATTTATTTTATGTTTGTGAAACTCAGTTCAAAATCAGCTAATCAACTATCACCGAAACTGGCATCTTGATAGAAAGCCAAACAGCAGCATTCTCTTTTCTATTGCCAAAGGCTGGAATATGTGTGGTAAATTCGAGAGGGAAGAATTATATTAAAAGGATAATTATTTAGCCATGTTTCTCTAAAAGAAGTCCGCTTTGGACAGTTTTAAACATTTGTTAAATTCTACCTTTGATGATCCACTATATAAAACAAATACCAAGATGTTCTGATGAAAATATAAGTGCATCATATGATATAAAATGCAACAGAAAAATAGAATTATAGAACCAAAGGATCAGTAGGGAATTCTGAGGTAAGCTAATCTAAAACCTAATCTAATTTGGGACTCATTAAGGAATCCCTTCAACAAAATCATTGGCATATTATCATTCAGACTCTTAAACACTTCCATTAAAGACAAACCTATTTTGAAGTAGTCCATTATAGGGGGCAGCTAGGTGATGCAATAGATAGAGCCTTGAAGTCAGGAACACTTTCTAGCTGGGTGACTCTGAGCAAGTCACTTAATCCCAATTGCCTCAGCAAAAAAAAAAAAAAGTAGTCCTTTATATTCTGGGGGAATTGTGATGCTAGTGAATTAATTTTTTTACATTGGTTTTAAATTACTTTGTAAATTTCACTCATTTACTAGTCAACCCAAGAGACCAGGTAAAAGAAATCCAATCCCTCATCCAATAGTTGATATCCATCATGTGCTCCCTAAATCATCTCTTCTCAAGACTAAACATCTTTAGTTCCTTTAACCATCCCCATATATCACTATTTCCAAAATCCTAAGTGCTCTCAGCTATCACCATCTAGCTTTTCAACATCCTTCCTAAAATGTAGTATACAGAATTGAACAAAATACTTTAGCTGAGGTATGAAAAGGGGAAGATTTCTGAGGGTTTATCACTTCATTCTGGATCCTCAGAGTCTTTGAATTCAGTCTATGGAGGTGACCTCTCTCCCCTCTTTTTTAGTACTAGCAGATGATTTGTTTACTTAAAAGAATAAAATATGGCATTTTCTTTAGGGCACATTCCTCCCAATTCTTACTTCACTGGCAGATTGAGTTAAAGAGCAAACTCTAAGGGACTAGATTTTTATATAATGTTACTAGAAGGGGCAGCTAGGTGGTGCAGTGGATAGAGCACCAGCCCCGAAGTCAGGAAGACCTGAGTTCAAATCTTGTCTCAGACACTTAACATTCCCTAGCTTTGTGACTCTGGGCAAGTCACTTAACCTCAATTGCCTCAGCAAAAAGTAAAAAAAAATGTTACTAGAAAATAAAAAATCTCAGCTCTCTATTAACCTTAGCCAGCTTTAATTAGCTTTTGAGCAAAGGTACTTTCTAAGATGGTAGAATAAAATTAGGTGGTATAAAAGCATCCTTCCCCCTAATCTAGGATATACTCTTGCATAAATCCATATAGAGTATGAGGAAAGAGCAGGCTTATATGGTAATGAGGTACCCATGTGGAAAGAAGAATAATGGTAGCCATCTCTAGGGTGGGAGAAAGGAAGGGAAGGAAAACAAAAGGAAAAATTTACATTATAACATTATATATATATAATATATATAAATATTACATATTTATATATAATGTGTATATAATATATATATTAATACACTAATTATATAATATATATAAATTATATATAATAAAATATATAATTATATAATATATATTAATATATATTATAATTGTATATTTAATAGGAATAGCAAGTTGTATATAATGGATTTATAGTTTCACATTCAATCATTTTATTTTTACTATATTGTGTTATGGAAATGCTTATTTTATTATATAAATTTTTTTAAAAAGTAAAAAGAGAATGAGAAAATTTTTAAAAAAGAGAAGTTTTAGATAAGATAGAAGAGCATCCAGAGTTAATCCCTTAAAAAATTCTTTTGGGAATATAAGGGAGTTTCACTTCCTGCTACATTTTTATATAATTACTTATTAATATAATAATGATAATATTTGCTTAAGTTCAAAATGTGTTAATTAAAATGGTTTATAACCTTGGGTCTCCTTATGAAGTATGAACCTCTTTGATGGAGTCAAGGGGGGGGGGAAAGGAATGTTATTGACTGAGATCTGTCTTTGTATAAAAGTACAATTAAGTGATAAACTAGGGTTTTTTTTTTTTTGTTTGTTTTTGTTTTTTGTTTTTCCAGAAGACTTCAAAATTCTAGTTATAGCTTTGGAGCTAAGCCCCTGAGAAGGAATCATTTTTAGAGAGAGGAGTGTTTTTCCTTTCTGTCTCTACCCTCACCTGCAGCACTTATCATGTCATCAGAAGACTAGACCAATAGTAGACAATATCTCCAGCTAGGATGAGACAGACTGAACCAGTAGGAAACAACTTAGCAAGTCAGCAGATGAGTAGTACGTTGAGGAAAATGTGATGGAGAAATTCAGTTCCCTAGAGGAGGAAGGCATACAACGCCTTGTGATGGAAGAGAGTTCTAGCTATGAATTCAAGAATAAAAGTCTCTAGTCCATAAAGTGTCAGGAGTTGTAAGTTCTACTTCGCTCCATGTATGACACATGTGTCCTCCAAGGCCCTGTCCTTGCTCCTTTGTTCTCTTCCCTGTCTTCCCTCTCTTCTCCTTTCTTTTTCTTCTTCCAGCTCCTGTTTTGTCTTTTCCTTCCCAATCTCCTTTTCTTTCTCCTCTGTAATCTCTTACAGCCAATCCAATAGTTTCCATTAGCAATTTAATGAAAACGACTCATATCTATAGATATAATTATATCCTTTCCTCTGAGATTTTTTTTTCATTTTAGAAGGCAGTGTGGTTCAATGAAAAGAGCACTGAGTCTAGAACAAGAGAACCTGGGATTGATTCAAGATTCTTCTTTTTTACTACCTGTGTAACTCTGGATAAGTCACTTAACTCTACTTCTCTTTTGCTCATCTGCAAAATTAAAGGGAGTAAATATCCTATAAGGCACTTTCCAGATCTAATTCTGTAGTAGCAGTATCACCATATCTCAAACAAAATCTACTGGTCTTTATTTCCCCACTTCTGTTGACAGTAACACCAGTTTTCCATTCACCCAGTCTTACTCTAAATCAATAGCAAATCTGGAACTAGAATTAAACTCCTAATTCTCAGCAGTTCTCTGAATCTTAACATCTATGATAAATTATTTTTGTCATCTTTACAATTTAAATTCCAATTTAAGCACTTAAACTTGTTTTCCCAGTTATTCAATGAGCTATCATTTATTTATCCATATTTTACTGCCAGAATGAACTTGGGACCTAGTGGGAACAAACTAAAAACCAAAACCAAATAAAACATGCTACTAAATATTACAGCCACAATTGGAACTCAGGCCTTCCTCTCTCTAATTCTAGGACTTCATCCTCTCTACCACACTTGCACTCAATATTCTATTAATTCATTATAACCAGATACTGCCATAATTTTCAGAAACACTGCTATAATATTGTTTGATGTTTCATGGCAAATTCATCTAATGTGCTTTGTGGAGGTCCCCAAGTGTAACTTTTTTTACCAGTCAGACAAAAAACATTTATACCTAAGACTATCAACTCCAATGAGCTTATTTCCAGTCATGGCATTGACAATGCCAATGTCCCAACTAACCTCTTTAGTTCAGAGCAACCTAACATCCTGCTTGTACTGACTTAAGCATTGTAGGTGGAGTATGTTTGAATTGAGAAGTTCTTAAAAGTAATCTTCATACTAATTGTTTCCTTTTGGCAACTGGACACAGAAATATTATCCACCACTATGTTACAGAAGAGAAGTCAATAAATCTAACTATGCCAGATTTATTCTGTTTCCCAGATTCTTCCCATATATTATTCAATGTTTTTGGGAAAATTAATTTCCTACATAAATATGTTTTCCTGCCTAATGTATGATTGTTATATTATTACATGGTTACCTCACTGCCAATGGATATTTCTTTAAGTAAAATACATTTTTTTTCTCTTGCTGGGGAAGGCAATGAATAATTTAAAGATGAATTGCCAATAACTAGGAGAAAGAACTAGGAAACATCCAATCTTCTATCTGTGCACAACTGCATCTCACTCACCTCTCTCTTCTCTTTACACTGGTTTCCTTTTTACTTTCCCTGGGGAAGAAGCTGAAGGACTATTAGATCCCATGAGCATCTCCAAATATATGGAAATACCAATAACAAGCAAAAGCATTCAGTAGCAGCTCTCTAAGCCCATTTTTTTCTAGAAGCAAAGATGTTTGAAGAACCAAAACTAACACTTACAAAAAGAAAGAAAATCCTAAATACATACACCATGCCTTGATCATTTGCAAACCATTGCCTACATTCTTGTTCAGAAAAAAACACTCATTAAAGTATCAATAATGTAATTCATTTTAAATGGTATTCTCCCTACTTTCTTCTCATCTCCCCACCTTCAAATCGGAAGAATTACCGAAGGAAGAGATACATTATAGGAACTCTATATTCCAAACTTTAACACAGATTAATTAACACTTTAATAGGAGAGTTTCAAAGACAGATGATAATTCAATTAACTTAAACTCAGTAATATTATGAAGTATCTAATGTCTGCAAAACACTATACTAGGTGAGGGAAGACAGAAAATTTGGGTAATTTTCACCTATTCTGATAGAATTGACAATCCATTTTAAGGGTTTTGAGGGTTAGTTGCAAGCCAGAATCCAGATGGCTACCTAATCTTTTTAATATTTTGAAATTTGGAGTCAAAATAGGAGGAAAAATTATTAAGTAAAGATGGTAAATTTTCTTTCCTTCTATTTGTCACAGAAAAGGCACAATACTGAGCCAGATGAATTATTTTACTTATTAAGAAAGTCTCGAAATAATAGCACACTCTAATTAAAATATATAATTTGAGATATCACAGCCATCTACAACAGCAATAAGCCACGTATGATTAAATTTCTTAATATAATGTCCTGTCTTATTAACTGATACTCATTACCAACTGCATTAAAACATCCCTTCAGACATAATTTTGTATGGGTGTACATTGAAAAATTCATACACAACAACACACAAAAAGCAAATTTTCCTTTTCACTCTAGGACTTCATGCTGCCTCTTTTGTTAAGTCACTTTATTATCTCATTTAAAGTCTTAAAGTAAATTAATAACTACTCTGTTATGTTCATGTTCAACAAACTGCTTAGCAAATCACATCATACATACTACATTAAAAAAATCTTCCCCAAATTGCTACGTGATAATTCACTTTTAAAATTTCTAGTTAGATACATCACAGAGTGTGACTTAAAAATCTTAAATAGTTTACATTAAATTTCTGTGATATAGAACTCTTCATGGTAATACAGTAGGCGAATATTAGCACTGGTACTAATTTAAAATATTTTTACTCCAATTTCCTGTGTCAGGAGATACCTTAAATGGCATTTATTTAATTTATCAAAATTATTCATCCTGGAAAAAGTACTGACTAGCTAGCAAGGGAATAAAAATAACAGCTCACTATTAAGTTTTTATTGTTTTGCTAAGGCTAAGGTATCTTAAAGTACTTCATAGTTCACCTTTTTCCTCTATAGCAGCCTGATTTTGGTTTATCTTACTAGTTGATGAGAGAGGGGAAACAACTTTTTTTCAATTTGCCATTTTTTTTAGTATCTATAGTAAAAGATGTACTGTGAAAAAGAATGAGTTGAATAGTACAGAAGGAAGGAGAGGAGGCAGAACCCTTGCCAGTTATACAGCAGTTAAGAAGTTGTCCCTATAACTGGAGATCTGCATGGATATGATATTCTCAATTCCTTGAAGTCAGTTCTGTATTTTCTGGTAAGTCATTCTTCACCTTACAACAATTCATGAGATTTCTGTTGCCAAATTTCATTATTGGGGAGAAAGCTGAAGCCATGGACTACAATGACTTTCTAATTATCTGTGGATATTTCAACTACCTATGCTTTGTCACCACAAGCAATTGATTATTCAACATATATACTTACTGAAGTTTAAGCCATTTTTAATACTTACAGTTTGGACTGGTTGTATAGCCTATAGTAAATAAATGATCTAAGAAATCAAAATAGTCATAGTATCACATGTGTTTAGATTATAGATATTAAAATACCACAGAGATTTATCTCATGAATGTCGATTTCACATATAAAGATGCACATTTACAAGTTTGTAAAGGATTTAGAAATAGTGATCCAATTGTAAATAATTTCAGATACTTAAAGTATTAGGTCAATCATTTTCAAAAATGAAAAACACCTTTTCCAGTCTACTGCTGAACTGAACATTTTAAAAGTATTAATTAGAAAGGTAGAAAAAATTGTCAAATAAAATTACAAGTGAAACAAAGTAATGTACCAAGGAGAAATTTTCTATCAACCTAGATATTTCTTTTTCAATCTACTCTCAGTCACTGTATTCAAAAGAGAATGAACAAAATGCTAACCCTACTAATTTTCTTTTTATACATTTATTTTGTTTTAAAATTACAATTACAATTACTAAGTGGAATGTATCTTGTTCTATATTATAGACAAAGATTGAATTTTGTCTAGGATTTTTAAAAAATATTTTCTCCTTTTTAAAAAAAATACAGATTTTTTTTGAAAGAGAAGTCTGTTAAGATAGCTGTACCATGGATCAAATAACATACTGAGCATTTCCTAAAGTAGGACAATTTCAATTATATGAAAAATGTTATCCTAATATGTTGCACACAGGATTAAGTTTAAGGTTTTATTGTAATCCATATTTAATATCTGAAATAACTAATTCTATAATGGTTTGTGAATCTGCGTTCTAAGTATGTTCTACAAAAAAATCATTAATATTTACTGTTCTAAAACAAGACCATATTGTTCCAAAGATTGTTAACAATAGACTTATCCTTCTACAAATGCAGAGATTCATATGTTCATGATAACCTTGTAGGAGCTATTAAACCACAGAAATCTCTTTGCTTAACTCCATTAAGATGACTACTTGAAGGGTATTAACTTTTAATCCTAGCTCTAAGTGAATAGGTGTTCCTTGTGTAATTCAATAAAAGCCATAGATATTCTCTAACCATTCTAGTTCTTGAATGTGAAATATAACAAGATAATCAATGAATCAGTAAAACAAGATATTTGTCCTAGAGCTACTTACAACATAGGTTCTTGACTAGGGGAATCTCAGAGTAGGGAAAGAACTGAGGTCATCTAGTTCAACTACTTGGTCATGAACAAATCTGTTCAATAAATTTCCTGTTTAGAGGTCATTCAGTTTTTCCCTAACTACCTACTTTAAGAGGAAATTGATTAAATGGTGAGATAGTTGATTTTCTTTTTTCTTTTTTTTGTTAAACTTTTAAAAAAAATTTTATTTTATTTGCAAAACATATGTATGGGTAATTCTTCAACATTAACCCTTACATAGCTTTCTGTTACAAATTTTCCCCCCCTATTCTTTACCCCTCCCCTAGATGGCAGGATATCCACTACATGTTAATTATGTTAAAATACTTGACAAGTCGAATATATGTATACATATTTCCAAACTTATCATTGTTGTGCAAGAAAAATCGTATCTACACGAAAGACATATCAGATAAAGGAAACACAATGTAAGCAAACATCAATCAAGAGTATGAGAATGTAATGTTGTAGTCCACATTTCACATCCCTCTCTCTGGGTATATATGGCTTTTCAGTGAACAATTGGAAGTGGTTTGAAACATTTCATTGTTGAAGAGAGGCATGTCCATCAGAATTGATCGTCATATAGTATTGTTGTTGCCATGTATAATGATCTCCTGGTTCTGCTCATTTCACTCAGCATCAGTTCATGCAAGTCTCTCCAGGCCTCTCTGAAATCGTCCTGCTGGTCGTTTCTTACAGAACAATAATATTCCATAATATTCATATACCATAATTTATTCATCCATTCTCCAACTGAAGGGCATCTATTCAGTTTCCAGTTTCTAGCCACTACACAAAGGGCTGCCACAAACATTCTTGCACGTGTGGGGCCCTTTCCTTCCTTTATGATTTCTTTGGGATATAAGCCCAATAGAAAAGCTGCTGGGTCAAAGGGTATGCACAGTTTGATAACTTTTTGAGCATAGTTCCAAATTGCTCTCCAGAATGGCTTTATCCGTTCACAGCTCCACCAACAATGCATCAGTGTCCCAGCCTTCCCACATCCCCTCCAACATTCATCATTAACTTTTCCTGTCATTTTAGCCAATCTGACAGGTGTGTAGTGGTACCTCAGGGTTGTCTTGATTTGCATTTCTCTGATCAATAGTGATTTGGAGCACCTTTTCATATGACTACAAATAGTTTTAATTTCATCCTCTGAAAATTGTCTGTTCACATCCTTTGACCATTTATCGATTGGAGAATGGCTTGAATTTTTATAAATATGAGACAATTCTCTATATATTTTAGAGATGAGACCTTTATCAGAAACCTTAAATGTAAAGATGATTTCCCAATTTATTGCTTCCCTCCTAATCTTGACTGCATTGGTTTTGTTTGTACAAAAACTTTTTAACTTAATATAGTCAAAGTGAGATAGTTGATTTTCAATTTAAAGTTTTTCCTCATGTTATCAAGAAATTTATCCTCCTATAAATTATCTGTTAATCCAAAGACTGTACTTTGAAATCATGCAGATTACTTATTTTTAAATACATTTTATTGATTGTTTTTGTTTTTACATTCCCTAAATTTCTTTCTTCCTTGAAATAGAGAGAGAGCGAGAGAGCAAGTGCAAGGGAGTGAGAGCCATCCATTATAAAAGAGGAGGGGAGAAAGAAAAAAACAGTTCTGTTAGACTACATAATATTGAAAAAATCTTGGAGCATCTAATTGGCTCAGTGAAGAGTATTGGACTTGGAGTCAGGAAGAGTTATTTCCCTGAGTTCAAATTCAGTCTCATATACTTACTAGCTGTGTGACCCTGGGCAAATCATTTAACCCTGTTTGCCTTAGTTTCTTCATTTGTAACATGAGCTGAAGAATAAAATGGCAAACCACCCTTGTATCTTGACCAAGAAAATCTCAAATGGGGTCATAGAGAGATACAACTGAAAAACAACAAATCTTTACTGTTTCATATTCACTATTCTTGATCTCTACAGATAAGAGAGCAGGAATACTTTTAATGCCTCTTCTATTTACCACTTTAAATTTTTGACAATCACTATATTTGTCTTCTTGTTTTTCTTCTCCAGATAAAACACCCATAATTCCTTCAAATGATCCCCATGTGACTGTTTTGGGGATCCTCAATGTTATGCTTACCTTTCCTTGAGTATTTAGCATAAAAGTGTCCTTCAAATACAGAACTAAAAACAATACTCTAGGTGTTTGAGAAAGTAAATTGTTTCTATTATTTTTCTAGATTTTCACGTCTTATTTTTCATAATGCAGTCTGATGTTTAAATGAGTTAGCTTTTTGGCAAACACCTTACAGTGTTGACTCCTATTTAACTTTGAATTATAGTAGCTAGCCCTTATAGAATGCTTTAAGCTTTGCCAAGTGTTTTACACCATCTCATTTCATCCTGCCTATACAACCTGGGGAAGTAAGTGCTATTACGTCTCTATTTTGCAGATGAAGAAACTAAGGCAGGCAGAGCTAAATGCTTATCTTGGGTCACACAGCTAGGTAGTGTACAAGGCTCAATTTGAACTTAGGTTTTCTGAGTCCAGGTCTGGAACTCTACTGTATCACCTAGTTGTCTCATTTTTAAGTCACTTAAAACTTGTCTAGTCACATCTTGTCCAGCTTGTGCTTGCAATACTGATATTTTTTGAAACCTAAGTTCCCTGTTTTACCTTCCCCGCTTCCCCTACAAAATTTAAAATGACTACATCTGTCCATAATTCTTACCTGTCAAGATCTTTTTCAAACCCCATTCTCTACCAAGAAATTAGCTATTTCTCCCAGCTTTGTCTCATTTTCTAACTTAAAAAATGTAACTGTGTTGAAGACTGAGAACTACAGAATCCTAGTTGATGTGATTCCTTCAGTCGGTTATGAAATCAAATAACCACACAATTAATGGCAAATTTATTCATCTTCTACATAAGAATACTGTGAGAATCTGACAAATGCTTGGCTGAAATATAGATGGACTACATGCATAGCATTCTCCTGATTCATGAGTCTATAGAAAAAAATAACATTAATTTAAGATCTGTTCTTAGAAAACTGATGATTGTTCTCCTTTCCTCAGGCTTACATGTGCCTCATTCCAGCTCTGTTAGCTTTCTAATCCTGCTGGGAGAAAGCCAGACCATTTTTCCCCAAAGGACCTCTAGGTCTTCAGGAACTACAAGAATCCCTTGATTTTTATTTAATGGAACTCAGGCAAGAGAGCACTGAATAAATTTAAGCATGCTCACACTAAAAAAAAAGTTTCAGCAACCATCACAGTCCACAACCTTTCTTGAGAAATCATAATGTGTTTAGGTAAGTGATAGATACTGTATGAGACACTTCTCTGCTGTCTTCTATCAGTATATAGAATACTTTCTTCCTTGCCAGAGTTCCCACAGAGAAATCTGAATTTAAACTCTTTAAAGTCAACTTAGACAAAAAGTTAGTCTATAAAAACTAAATGGCCCAAATAAAAGAGCCCCACATGCAGTAAAACATTGATAACAGCACAATACATTGGCAGAGAAGAACTGAAAATAAATTAGATGTTCATTGATTAGGGAATGACTAAAAAAAAGTTTTGATATGTGAATAGAATGGCATATTACTGTATTGGAATGAGAGATATGAAAATATGAACATATTCTGTAATGAAAAATGAGGAATATGATAAAAAACAGAAACAGAGGAAGAATTAGATGAAGACAAACCAATATACACAATGAGCACAATAAAATAAATGGAAAGAACAACAAAATAATTGAAAGTGAATGCTACAAAGTTATAATGTTCAATTTTGGCCCCATAAAAGAAATAAGAGAAAACTTATCTTTTACACTTTTTCTGCATAGCTGAGGTTCTATGAGTGTGGAATGCTCCATATTAGCTGTTTTTATTCATCTTCTTTTCCACCCTTTTAAATGTTTTATTAAATAGGATAATTCAGGAATGGTAGGGGAGGATATATTGGAAAATGTAGATGATGTAACAAAGATATCTTGTTTTTTCCCTCTCTCTCTCCTTTCCTCCCTTTCTCCTTTTCTTCCTTCCCTTTTTTCCTCCATTCCTCCCTTCTTCCCTCTCTTCTCCCTTCCTTCTCTTTTTTCCTTTCATTCCTCCTTCCTTTTTTTCTCTCTTCTTTTAAAGATTATAGATAGGAAAGTTGGTACAGTGAATAAGAGTGCCAGGTCTGGAGTCAGGAAGACCTGAGTTTTAATGCAGCCTCAGATATTTACTAAAATGATCCTGGGCAAGTCACTTAACCCTGCTTGCCTCAGTTTTCTCATCTGTAAAATCAGCTGGAGAAGGAAATGGCAAACCACTATAGTAGATTTGCCAAGTAAATCCCAAATGAGGTCACAGTTGGAAACACCTGAAAATGACTAAACAGCAACAACAAGCATAAGAAATTATAATTTTATTGAGAGTTAATATCCCTTTTTCTTTGCTCTTTCTTTTCTAAATGACATCATTAGTTCCTAAAAAAAACTACAAGTTTTCCATAATCATGCCTTAGGTCATGTTATTCTAAATGTTTTAAACACTTTCTTTTCCTCCTCTCCCACAGAATTCTGACCTTTAATATTGTACTCAAATCTCTTTTCTTCCCTGAAGCTTTACTAGGTTCTGCAGCCATTTACAATCTCTCCATTTTCCAAAATCATACTTTTTATTAGTTAAACTATTGTGCTATTTCCTTAGTAATTAGTAATCACATACTGTCTTATTGTAGCTTTTCTGTTTTTGTTATTATTACTTAGCTTTTAATGTGTTTATGTTGCCTTTCCTCATTGAAATTATAATCTACTTGAGGGCAAGGATTGTGAATACATGTAACTTTTTGTAAAACTTTCTGGATAAGTGTGATCAATGGCTGTTTTGAGGATATTAAATATCATTTAATATAAAGAAAAGTAGGTTTTTTGTTTGGAAATACCATATTTCTTTTTTCTTTGCTATTAAAGACTTCTTAAAAGAAGGATAAGGAGCTTAACTAGGAATCAAATTAAAAGAACTACAGAAGAAACCCTTGTCACTTAGGTCAGATTTGAAGAATATTAGGGAAGCAGGATCACAGCAGTTCTGCTAGTATTAGCTGTGATAAGTATTTGCATATCTGTTCTTGTACTTTTGGCACCTTTTTCTGATGCCAAAAAAAGCTACAAGTATAAATTGCTACAATTAGATGTGTTAAGACATGACAACTAGAATTTTTCTCTATGAGTCGCTTTAATTAACTGCAACATGCAAATAACTTAATACCCATCTTTTCTGTCAAGATTTATTTCTAGTTAATGATTCACAACAGTACACCCCTATTTTCATTATCACTCTTCTAGAATTTCTCAATTCCTCTTTTCATTAACAGATAAAATACTTTGTCAATTAATATGTGGTAAAGGAATGAAAACATGTTTTAATATTAGGAAAATTTTGAGAAAACCTCAGGGATGCTTAAAAATACCAAGAAAATAATGAACATTGTTTTGCATAAATTATTATCAATTGTTTGCCAAATGGAAGTATGCAAGGTCATTGGACTTGCTCAGTGCTTAAAGACCTATACAATGTGCCTTCTAATAAGAGAGGTGAAGTCATAAGGAGAATACTAACTTAACTAGTAGAGAAATTAACTGTGAAACTCCATTCAGGATAGAGTGACCTAAGAAAATTATATTAAATTTCACTAGCACAATGTCACAACACAATGCCAATTTACCATTGAAAGACCATAGAGATGGACCATCAAGTGCAACCTAAAAAGAAGATTAAACTGTAGCCCAGAGAACAGAAATGACTTTTTGAGAATTAATGTTTTTCAATGAGCAAAATTTGATTTTCTCTCCCTCCTCCTACCTTCACAATTGGCTTTCTAAAGGCCACACATGTAGTAGGTGACAGAGTCTGGAATGCAAGTTTAATATTCTTTCAATTATGCCACACTACCTGAACATATCATTGATCCATCAAAATTTAAGAATTTGTTATAATAAATAGTCACACAGGGCAAGCTATATGTATGGAAAATCTTTCAAAAAACAAAAATCTTTTGGGAAAATGAAATCCACATGATTCTCATCATCTTATCTGCCACGAAGTGGTTGAACTTAGAGAAGAAAGGAATTAATACTATTTATGTTTATTCAATTACAAAAGTAGTTATTTTATCCACCTATGCATGGTCCACAGAAAATATAGAATAGAATGAGAGCAGGTTAGAGTCTTGTTCCAGGAATATGACCTTAGTCATAGCACTTCACTGTTTAAAGCCTTAATTTCTTTATCTGTAATATGAGGTTGGACTAACTGCTTCTAAGATCCCTTCTAGCTCCAGATCTATGATCTTATGATGCTAAGATAAGAATTAATTTTTTAATAATAATAAATTGAAAAACAATAACAATACATATCACTACATCATCAATTATTCATTTGCCATTTTCATCCTACTGTTTTCATGTCAATGTATTTTTGTGTCTGTTTAATTGCAAGTTCCTAGGGAACACATTTCATTTTAATTCATTTTGAACAGTGCCTAACATAATATTGTAAATCACTTGTTGATTAATAAAAGCTTTTTGACAATAAGGCAACAAGTAGAAATTTAATATTTGTACTTCCAAGATGAATTTCATGCTTTTCTTCAAGTATCAAAACCTTTTTGTTGGAATTGAATCACAATTACTCTAAAACTGAATTAGGAGAAATCATTTAAAAGATTTTGTTTATTTAAGTCAAGAATGTCTTGATGATTTGTGCAATATATAGAGGATGAACCTGAGTGGCATCTACTTTGACCCTTATGAGCTTCAGGGGTTCAAGCAGGTGGGCCTATTATGCCAATGACTCCTTAATTGAAATACCTCTAAGCAGAGTCCATCATGATAGTCCTTTAAAGCTATGAGAATGCATAAAGTCAAGAATCCACACACAAATGAATGCTTCCTTAATATGTGCTAATCAAATGAATTCAACATTAAGCATACTGAAAATCTGCTCATTGGATAATTATGCAGTTGACTATTTAACCATAATATCCATTATGGAATTCAGTGAAAACAAAAGCTTTAGATCAGAAGTTTCTCAAAGCACACAAACAGAACTTTCCCCTCCCTCAAATTTTATATGTGAAGAAAGAAATAATTTGAAAACATTTTAGCGAGCATGAAATCGAAGTTATGGATTTGAAACTAACAAATGAAATATGATGAGAATTCAATATTTACCTCTTCTTCCTGTACACTGAAATAATCATATTATATGATTGCAAAACTAGAAAAGCTCTTTAAAATTAATCCAGTTTCTTTTTTTCAGATAAAGAAACTGAGTCCCGCAGAGACTATGTCCAATGTATCATGGGATTGTTATTATTCAAATATCTGCTTCTGATCCCCTCTATTAATAAAGGGAAATAATTAATGAATGATATATAAAAGTTTTATAGAAATGCATGCTTTATTTTTACCTTGATTTGAAGGTATCCTTTTGTACTAAGCACAGACCTCTTTTCAACAAACTGGAGCAGAAACAATCCAAGGAGATATTTCCCTCCCCAGGGGCTCACAAGTATTCAAGTGTTGCCTGGAGGAAGCTCCTTCTTCAAAGCTGTCTCAAAAATAACTCTCCTTTCTCCCTCTCCCTTCAATCTACCCCTCAAGAGTCTCTGAAGAAGGAAGAAACTTATCAGGTAGAATTTATAGAAGGGGGAAAACATGCCTGGAAATCATGTCCCTGGATGTAATAGAGGCGCCAGTAACTACCACAGATTCAGAGAGAGCCTGGAAAAAACCCTGCTGGGAATTCTAGGATCATAAACTCCTTCTATCATCAGTCAGTTCTTACACCTGAGAGACACACAGTGTTCGAAGTACAAGAAAAGACAAACAGAATATGATATATAAAGATCATAAATGTAGAAGGTGGAGGTTATCAGCCAACTTAGAACTTCCACTTACTATAGTTTCACAATTCTCAGAGGATTCACATATCTTTCCATATTTTCAAGGTCTACAAATGGGGTACAATGTATTTAACTTAAGGCGGTAGGAAATGGGAGAGAAGGCAGAAGTGGGAAAGGGCCTGCAGAACACTCTTGAGAAACTTAAAAAAAACAAAGCTTGTCTACTTAAGTGGAATATTATGTGCTTCTCCAGAAGATGGACTGAATTATCCTTATGTTAATCTTCAATAAAGAGCTGAGCAAGACAGTCCCGAAGTATTGGTATAAAAGACAGATATGACAATTATAAAAATTTTTGGCATAGACCTGTTATTTCATTGGCATGGAGAATTCTTGATGAGGAAAGCCCTCCACCAAGGTATATAAGAACTTGCTCTGTACCCTATAGTATGAGGTGGTTGGGGATGAGTCACTGAGAGGTTAAGAGATTTTCCTAGGAGCACATAATTTGTATGTTTCAGAGGCAGGACTTAGATTCAGGTCTTTTGTACTTCAAGGCTAATTCTCTAGTCAGTCATATTACCTTTCAATATGTGCATTGTAGAGGCAGTATAAAGTGATAGCATGAATGCTGGACTTAAAGGTCAGAGGTCATATATATTTGCCATGTGACCATAAGTAAATCATTTAATCTCATCAAGCTCACTTTCCTTATCTATAAAATGGGAGAATAATATTTTTATCATCTGTCTCAAAGGGTTGTTGTAAGGACTGAAGTGAGATAATGTATGGAAAACATTGTAAACCTTAGAGCACTATATTATCAGTTTTTAAGTAGGAATACATTAATTGGGATCCTTACTATTTTATTAAATAACAGAAAGGCTGGCTTGATATCTCAGAATGACTCTGGTTCAATACACTATACAGTGGATGCATTACACTTTACATAGTGGATTGTAAACTCTGAAGGCATGAACTCAATTTTTTTTTTGTTTTTGATTTTTCAGCACCATAGACAATGTCTCACATATAGTAGGTACCTAATAAATATTTGTTGATCTTAATGTGATTGTTGTTTTATTGGATATTTTAAAGATATAAAACTCAATATGTCCAAAATAGAAAAGCATTATCTTTCCCCTAAATACTCTTCTCTTCAAAACATCATTCTTTCTGTCAAGTGTGGCACTCTCCTTCCCCGATCGCAACTTCATAACTTTGCCTTTTTCTTGGACTCTTTAATTCTATCTAACTATTATCCAATTTTTCTATTTTTCCTCACAATACCCTTTGCATTCAAATATCTCCTTTTGTTCTACTCATATAGTTACTTTCAGTTCAGGTCCCCATCATTTCTCTCCTAGACTATTCCCACAGCTCTGATTCAAAGTCTCTTCCCCTCCTCCACCCCAGTCTATCCTACATACTAATTCCAAAGTAATTTTCTTAATTAAGCATTGTTCTAACCATGTACCTCTCCTACTTAAACAAGTTCAGTAGCTTTCCTTTTGTCTCTAGATTAAAACATAAACTCCCATATTTAGCTTTCAGAGCCCTGTATATCCTGCCTCCAGCCTAGCTCCAAAGCCAGCTCTGAGACAGCTAAATTGGCCTTTTCTGTTCTTCACACATGACCCTCCCTTTCTCATTTCTATGGCTTTGCATTGGAATGCATGACTGGGACACAACTTCCTCCTTAACTTCAGTCTCATAAGGTCTGTCTTTTCACCATGGGTGCAGTTTAGCCACCCTCTTCTTTATGAAGCCTTTCCTGAACCCCTAAATTATAGGGCCTTTTCTAACCAATCATGTTGAGCTAATTACTTATAAGCTCACTTTCTAATAGTGGAGATTTTATACATCTATATATGCATACATTTATATATATCCATGTACATATATCCATGTACATGTATACATCTAAGCATATGTAAAATGCACAGGTATAAACATATTTTTGATATATATACATATACACAAACATACAATACAGGTGAGTATTATTTCTTCCATTAGAATAAAATGCATTGCAAAGAGATGTTTGATTCCTTGCCCTTCTAATGCTGTACCTAATACTGACTATAACATGCTAATTATAAATATTTATTGATTATATCATTAATGGCAGTCAGGTGACATAAAGGCTAAATTGCTGGACCTGAAGTCAGAAAGATTAATCTTTCTGAGATCAAATCTGGTCTCAGCCACTTACTAGCTAGCTCTGTGACCCTTGGGGCAAGTCACTTACCCCTCTTTGCTCCAATTTTGTCATCTGTAAAATAAGCTGGAGAAGGAAGTGGAAAACCATTCAAATATCTTTGCAAGAAAACTCCAAATGGAATCATTAAGTGTTGGATATGATTTAAATGGCTGAATAATAACAAATGATTAATGTGATTTGTTTTCTTTGAATGATTGACATTACTTCTCTTTTCTTGCTCTTGTCTCAATATTGCATCAACAAAAAATTTTAGACCTGAGTTATAGAGAAAAAAAGATGGGCTAGGGAATCAGTAAATCTAGATTCTTTTTCCTGCTTTGCTATCTATTAATAGCATGATTGGAAACAAATTTATTTATGGATAAAATGGTAGAGGAAGGCTGGATTAGATAGCTAATTAATGTAATGGCTATCTAATTAGGTGCCTACCAGTTTCACAGTCCAAGAGATAGGGAAGAAGTCCAAGAGAATTTGTCCCCAAAGGCCTCTTTAACCCATACACAGATTGTAAAGTTCCTTTCGACTTTCAATCTCATGATTATATGATCCTATGAGTAGAACTCCCTAGCAATTATCTATAAATTCATAGATATTTTGATAGAAGTAATTTGTATATGAGTTGAATAGATTTTGGGATGTTCCACTGAATGAATTCACTTGTGTTTGGTGGCAAATACTCTCCAAAAAGAGAGGAATGTGTCAAATAGGAAATTCTGTCATTAGTACCATATTAGATCATATATAGAGGCTAAAAAAGATAGATGCTAATTGCTAACAGCAGAATTCCCTCCAAATTCTCTTAATAGCTCTTTGAGAAACAGGTCTTAGTATTTATTTGGCTTCCTTCAAAAGCTATTAACATTTTCTTTTATTCTTTGTGGGTAAAACCATTTTGAAGGTGAAAATATAATAGTTTTTGTATATGACTGTTTTAGCCCCATATACAAAAATGGGCAGTCACAGAGCACACAGAGAGAGCATGTTATTCTTTGTTGAAATTCAGAGGATATAACTACAAGGCAGCAATTTGAGTTCATGGGGTGAGAAATGGGGGGAAAATTGGTTACTGAATCATGATAATGTCTTGTGGCAGCATGGCTTTGCAGTTTCAGGATGCCTCTCAGTCCCATGTGACAAGTTGGGAATTCTAGCTGAAAGGAGCCCAAAGATACTACTTTAATGAAGAATAACTTCATTCCACCTGAGAGGAAATCTGAAGATGAATCTTTCATTTGTCAATAGCAAATGAATTCTACTCTAGGTAGGCTATAAAATATGATCAGACTACTTGAAACAAATCACTGTTACATTAATAAGAATTGTCCATTTAAAGGAGACAATATAACCACAGTTTTTCATTAGTCCAAATTATCAATCAAAATACCAGTTTGTATCATTTGCATATGGGCAATTTGGTGTTTATGCCTTACAGCAATACAAAATTCCTATCAGGGGGAAAAGTCCATTGGGAAAATCTAGCAAATTCATAACTAAAGAAAAAGAATTATAGGTCATGTTTTTACAAAAGAGGATCATTGTACAATAATGAAACCTCAGTTTCAACCTTTCATTATAAATTGGTTTCAAGGGTTTAAAGAATTCAAATGGAGCAGAACTGCAAAAACCATAAAATAACAACCCTATACCAAAACATACTTCCATTTTCATTTTAAAATAGCATTGTATGTGCTATAAATTTCATTTTTCAAAAGCAATTACTATACATCCTATTTTTTATTTTTTAAAAGCAAGGCAGCAGTAGTGAGGCAATTTTCACATTTGCTGACTTTCTTAAGTCAAGGAGCTATAAAAGGTTTAGCATTTATAAATTTTTTCATTGTACATTATTTACAGTAGGATATAGACAAGAGCTGGATAACAAAAGGCAATGAAATAGCTCATTGGTTATAGTGCTATATTTACAGTCATCAAGACCTAAATTTTAATTTCACCATAGCCATTTACTAGCTATGTAAGCCTGTTGAAGTCACTTAACCTCTGTCTTACTCAGGTTCTTCATATGTAAACAAGGATTATAATAATACCTACCTCTCAAAGTGAGTGTGAGGACAAAATGAGATATTTGTAAAATTATTTGCAAAGCTTAAGGTGCTATAGAAATGCTAATTATTATTACTATTAGAAGTATGAGATCACAAATAACTTGACACATGTATCATTAAAGGGAGTCACTACATTGGTGAAATCATAAATCTAGAAAAAAATGTTTAGTGACACGTTTAATTTAATAACTCTAAACATCTCTTCTCACAGTTAGGTCTTAGATATTTGACATTTGAATCATGCATGCATGAATAGTCATCTTATGTTTAATTCTGTGTCACTCAGGTGCTTACTTAGCAAAAAAAATTCTAAGTTTACATCATTGGATTTGGGACAAATTGTATCTTGAGGATTTAAAATAAACCACTCTGGTCATGCTCCTCATCCTTCCCATCTATTTCCTAGTCCTTAAAAACCTCCAAAATTATTTTTCGAAAAGCAAAGCATTTTATTCCACACTTATTTCCACGTCCAGTGATGGACAATTCTCCCCTTATTCAGAGAGCAGCTTGGCTTCAATGTGTATATCTTTCAAACTATGCTCCCAAATTCCCTTGGAGTTCTTGACTTTTGAGTGATTTATTAATGACTAACTTATGGTGCAGTGTGTCCATCAGTTTGTGCTCATCAAAATGAAAATATGTAACATTTAATTCTATAAAATTTCTTCTTTATTATCAATTCAAATAGCAGGATTTTAGCTCTCTTTCCTGAGTATTTAAAAATTTTGTCCATTCTCTCCTTAAAATTCTTTTGTTTTGTCATTTATGGTACTAAACTTGTGGAATATGACAAACATGGAAATATGTTTAAAAAGATTGCATGTATTTAACCTACCAGATTGTCTGTTGTCTTGGCAAGGAAAAAAAAATTTGGAACACAAAATCTTACAAAAAATGAATATTGAAAACTATCTATACATGTATTTGGGAAAAATAGTATTGAGAAAAATAAACTTCTGTGGTCCTCCTCTCCTTATCCCCACCTTAGATGACTATTCTTTCTTTTATCTTGTTCATGAAAATATTCTCTTATTTTCAATCTTCATTCCTCTGCTTTTTAATATTCTTTTTTCTACTCTCATTGCTTCAACCGTCATTTTCTCCTAAATTTCAATTGTGCATTTCAAGTTCCCTCTTAGATATTTCAGATTGAGATCAACCAAGTTTAAAATATTTAAAACCAAGTTGATCAATTACCTTTTTTCTGTTAACAGTACCAATAGCTTAATTATTCAGGTTTGAACATCAAAAAAACTTGTAACTTTTCCTGTTTTGTCTCTATTACTTCATTTCAACATTTAGTCAATTTCCAAATCTCACTACAATATCTCATGGAGATTTCTTCCTTTCCATTTCCAAAGCTAACACCTCATTTCAGGTTTTTAGTTTTTTATTTTTACTTCTTTTTAGGCCTCTCTGCCTTCAATCAACCTGTAAATTACTGCCAGCTTAATCTTTTTTTTCAAATAAAGCTTTTATCATGGCATTGCCCTATCTACAGAACACCATCCTAATCTCCTTTATCCTCACTTTTAATCTACTCCACCACCAGCCTGTCACACTAACTTTTCAATCTTGTCTTTTACTATACCCCCTCAAGAACCATCATCTGCTATCATCAGCTCTTTAACATGCTTTGCACTCTCTTGTCTCAATTATTTTACTCGCTCCCTTCTGGATTGTTGGGATCTTTCTCCCTCCATGAACCTTCTTTCAGCTTCCTAGCTAGAAGTGATGTCCTTTTTCAAGAAGTCCTCATTTTATTGTGTGTACCTACATTTTAAGATATGGGCTTGATTGTCTTCTGTATGTTGGATGTTTCCAAATCTCTTTCTATCTTCAGTTTCTGAAGAACTCCAATCTTGAATCACTCATTTTGCCTTTTGAATATTTCAGACTGGATGTCACAGAGATGCTGCTAAATTTGTCTTTCTAAAATAGACTATTGCCTCTCCCTCTAAATCTACCTCTCTTCCAAATTTCTCTTTCTTTTGAAGAAACTTCTTTCCAACTTTACCACTCTTACAATCTACCAAGTTTGTAACTTTAGCATTGTTCATTTTCCTTTACTTCATATTAACTAGTCAGTTACAAAAGCTTACAGTTCCTCTTTTCCCCAAATCCCTCCCATCTGACCTCTTCTTTCTAATAACACTCCCTCCATCTTAGTTCAGGCCCTCACTATCACTTAACTAGATTACTAAAGCGGCATTCTAATTAAGATTTCCTTGCTTCAAGTCTCTCCTCCCTCTAACTCATAATAGCCTAAGTGATTTCTTTAAAGTACATATCATCACTTCATATTACCTTGGATTGGTTTTTAAATTATTTTATAATATGACCTCAACCAATATTTCCAATCCTATTATACATTGCTCTTCTTTCAACATTTTGTAGACCAACCAAAACTGTCATCTCTCTGTTCTTCACTTGTCACTCTAATCTCCCCCACCTATAACTTCACTATTACTATTCTCCATATCTGGAAGAATACCTGCTTTTCCCTTGTTTTCCAGTCATGTCTGATTCTTTGTGCCACCATTTGGGGTTTTCTTGGCAAAGACACTGAAGTGGTTTGCCATTTCCTTCTCCAGCTCATTTTACGGATGAGGAACCGAGACAAACAAGCAAAGTGACTTGCCTATAGTCTCACAGCCAGCAAGTGTCTGAGGTCAAATTTGAACTCATGAAGATAAAATTTCCTAATTAAAAATCCAGTACTCTTTCCACTGAGTCACCCAGCTGCCCCATCTTTTGATATCAACAATAAAAATATTATTATATATAATGAGCTTTTAAAAATTCTGCATCTTTCACTAAAGTCTTAATTTGATGACATTGCATCGAAGAAATTCTCTTATCTTCAGGGCTCTTCTAGTAGAGTTTAAGTGTCTAACAAAGATTTAAAAAAACATTAGCTAGCAATCCATTAGCCGTGAGACTATTACAAGGTTATTCCATGGCAATTCACAAAACCATTTACTAAAGCATAGTAGAATTATATTTTGCAGCCATGGAAGATGTTTCCACCCACATCATAGATGACAGGATTAACATCTGGATAACACAAGAGCCCATTCAATCCAAGTCCCTCATTTTAAAGGCCCTGAGAAGTTAAGTGATCTGCCCAATGTCATACAAATACTAAGTGCAAGAGATGAGATTTGAACTCAGGTTCTCTGACTCTAAAGCAAGGTCTCTTTACACTACATCCTATCTTAAAATAGAGAATTACAAAATGATAATGTGTTCTTTTCTCTTTTACAAGTAATCCTTAAAGTAAGAGCATAATGGGTTTACTTCAAGATGAGGTAATAAATACTCAATTTTAAATTGCTGCAATCTTTTATTTATAAAACATAGATTTAAGACTAAAAAGGACCTTAACAGTTATCAAAATCTTTTTTTTCCCAGAGGAAAAAACTGATGCCCATAGAGGAAACTTATTTGCCCAAAGTCACACAGGCCACCTGGTTCTAAAATCAATATCTTTTCTGATAAACTACTCAGATTTAATAACTCAATAGTTATCTTTTAGTATCATTGGGAGCAATAATTACTTTGTGTTAACATATCTCTTTGAAGATCAGAAGACCTAGATTTAAAGCAATTTTACTTTGATATATTTTATGTTCAAGAACCTTATGTTCAAATAAAATATTTATTTAACTTCCCAAAACATATGTCTCAAACTAATTTTGCCATTAAAAATTTCTGAACCTTCAGCAGTTTGATTTAGATTTGGTTTGAACGCAAGCCACCAGGGGTTTTGGTCTACCTCTTGCTGATGGATTTCCATGTTTCTAGGAGAGATTTCTACTATTTCATCATGAGCTCCCCAAGGAACTGCTCACTCAGCATGGAAAGCTGGTGTTTTGAAAAAAATGAGCATCAAATTTAGAAATAGATTTCTATGGATCCACAGAGGAAATGGATAGTAATTCACACTATGTCAAGGAGAAGTAAACATTCCTCTTCATCTTCTTTCTCTCTGAATTATCTATATTTAAAGAATTGAGAGAATTTTTCTCAATTGAATCAAGGACTAAGTAATTAAATTGTTTATGAATGAGACTCAAAGGAAAACTGATTTCTGCTGTAAGCACTCCTTGAAAAAATATCATTTATAACAGACAGAATATTCAATACAGTAAACAAAAAATGAAAATTCAATTTCCCTAGGTTTGTATGTGTGGAGAAAGAGAAAAAATAATGGGGGAGAAAAGGAGGGAGGAGAGGGGAAAAGAAAGAGAAGAGGAAAGGAGGAAAAGATAAGGGAAGAGAAAGGCAGAAAGAAGAAGCAAGAGGGAAAGGGAGAGAAGGGAGAAAAGAAAAAGAAGAGAGGAAAAGAAGGAGAGAGAGGGAGGAAGAGTCAGGGAACAGAAGAGTGAAAAGGAGAAGAAAGAAAAAGGGGAGGCAAGGGATGAAAAAAAGAAGGGGAAAAGAAAGGGGGGAAAGAGGAAGAGTGAGAGAGAATAGCATTTCAAATCTAAAAAAAATTTCAACTTATTTTACCTTATAATTTTTTTCTTTCAAGATATTTAATATATACTGATTAATTCTCAGTATTGTCAGGGATTTTTTAGTTAAACACAAATAAACATTTTTCTAAAACACTTCATATGCAAAATAAAAAACTTTCATTTTATCTCTAGATTCATAATTTCTCATGGTTTCAATAGTCTTCTCTCTCTTTAAAAATTCTGCTTCATCACCTATCCACCAAAATCATATCTAAGTGTCTGGGATACTAGAAATTAAAGTCTAGGAAGCAAAAAAAATTCTATTTCTATAAGTTGCAAAGAAACACTTATTAATTCATGATTCTTAAATCTGGTAAATTCTTACTATTTAAGAATCATGAATTAATAAGCTCAGAATGTTATCATCAGTTTTACTCTGCTGATATCAAAATAATAATTACATATTATATTTGTATCTTCCTATTATTTTCCTCCCCTGATAACTTACATTTCACTAAAGTTCGGAGTACCCTCTAGGTTTTGAATTCTCCTTTCTAAGAATAGGGCAAAAATTTAGTAAAATATACAACAGGTTAGTGTCAGAAGACCTGTGCCCAATTTCTAACTTGTAAGAATTTTGCAATCATGTCTTGTAAGTGTTATAATCATGTTTTGCTTACTGTAAGTTCTGTGCTTACTCCTGTCAATTTATATTAGTCCAGTTAGGCGAATGTGCAAATCAGTTATGAGAATAAAGATACCTGTATTCGCTACCTAAAATGGTTACAAATTCAAAGAATCTCAGGTAAAAGGGATCTCAGAATTCTTTTAACTTGATCTTTCTTGAGTAAGGAACCTGTGATTAAGGGCCACCAGTAATGGGAAATCACTCTCAATGCAGTATTTAGCATATCTCTAAAAGTTCAGTTTTCCCTATATTGTGTTATAACAGTTCTCATTGTAACTTTTCCTTGTTTTGTCTTTGGCCTTTCAGCCAAGATTGGGGTGATAGCTGGGGAGTAGGGGAGGGAGTCTAAAACACATTAAACTCCTCTTTCACATGAGGGTCCTTCATACTAATGGCACCTATCCTATTCCTGTCCCACAAATCTGCTCTTCTCTAAGAAAAACTTCCCCAGATTCTTTACATTGGTCTTGATGTTTAGATTTTAGTATCTCATTATCTTAATTACTCACCTCAAGACAAGGAAGATTAAGTGATATAATATATATATATAAAGTGATATTGAAATGTAAGCTACTATATGATCATGATCATTGTCATTTTTTCTAATCATCTTTATCTCCTTAAGAAAACTTACTAAGTCTATATCACATCTTTCAACTTTTGATTATATATTATTCTATATGGCTCTTTTGAGAGTTAGCATGACAATCAATGGATAGAAAGATGGTATCAGAGTCAGGATAACATGTGTTAAAGTGTTGATTCTGACATATATAGACCATGTGAATGAGCACTTAATTTCTCTTAATGTTTCTAAGTAACTCCCTAAAATTATAATTGTCCATGTGCATGCATTGAAGTCCTTTCCTCACTCTCAAAACCACTGAAATCACAGGACCAAAAAGTTTTTTCGAGTATAAGTTTTATTAAAGTCGTAAACTCTCTAAGGTCAGGGACCATGTGTAATTATATAGCACTTGGGCACTGCAGGGCATAAAACAGGCATTGTATATAATTTACATATGTAATGGAGTGAATTTCAATCTGCAAAAAAAGTATTTTTCTTCAACATCTTTCTCCTAAATTTCACTGGGATATGGTACAACACACATTTTAAAACAGTTGTAAGAGCATTTGAAAGTAGTAGAATTTCAGGAAGCTAGGTGGCTCAGTGGATAGAGTACCAGTCTTGAAGTGAGGAGGACCTGAGTTCAAATATGGCCTCAGATGCTTAACACTTTCTATCTGTGTGACCCTGGGCAAGTCACTTAACCCTAGTTGCCTAAAGAAAGTAGTAGAATTCAAAAGCATTTTCAAAAGTTCATTTTAAAGACACATTTTAGTAATGAGCCAATTACTTTCTGGACATATATCTAGAAAGCATTAAGGACTCTTTATGGATTAAATGTACAATTAAAAATTAAATTCAAAGTATAATTGTAGTGCAAAAATGTCAATATATTTATTTTTCTAATCAACAATGACTCAAACATTTTTACTCGGGGTTCTCTGGGAATAATTTTACCTTGTTCATATTTCATTTTGGAGACTTTTTTAGAAGCTATCATATAATTAACCATATACATGCATCATGAAAAACATTCAATGTACAAGTGATCTCATAAGAAGTGACAACAAAAGAAAGTTCTAGCACATGTAAATGGCCATATTTAATCCTTACTCATCAGTATGGAGTTGGAGTTTTCTATATTAAACTAGGAAATAGAAACAATTGAATGGCTATATCCAATCCTCCCACACATGCTTTTTATATAAATTTCTAAGCTGATGAATACAACAATAGCAATGACTAATTACTTTTCCTAATTTGGCATAGTTATATAAGGCTTCTAAAGTTTATAAATGAATAAGTGTAATTATAATATATTTAAAATTTGGGTTATTGCATCAGTCTAGTCTCACTGGAATGAATATACATATAAGCAAAATAATGATATTCTGGGCATTTTAGTTAAATGAAACATTCTGGAGAAATATTGTTTATCATGTTACATTTATAAGATAGCTCACTAATAATAATGTATGGCTCAATTTTCTTCTTCACCCACTTACTTTATCTGAACTGTTAAAAATTTTTCCTTTAAGAATCAGTCTAGCCTAATACCTCACCCAGTTCTCAAGAAAATCTTAGATTAATAAGATATATCACTTATAATAAAATACTTTTGGTGTCTCATTAATAGGAACATCCCAGACAAATGTCTGTCTTTTTTTGAAGCTTTTACTAGAGTAGGGTTTTTTCAAAAAGGCATCTTAATCTATTTTTTTCTTTCCACTTTTTGTATCAATTATTCTTACTTTTAGCCTTAAGATTTAAACCAACATTTTAGAGGAAACTGCAGTATAGCCTAGTAAAATGATGCCTCTCCTACCTCCAATCTTCCATCAAATCTGTTCCCAAACTTAAAAGCTTTGTCCCCACTCTGAATATCCCTTATCAACCCCTGATCCATCTGTTCTCTCAGGAATAAACTCTGGTACAAGACTATTCAGCATAATAAATAGGTTCTTCAGCTTCAATAAGACATTTCCATCTACATCTGAGGCCTTCTAGTTGCCCACTATAGCATCCTAGTTCTTAAGATCTAAAACTCAATTTTTTGGTTACAGTTATTCTCTCTCTCTCTCTTTCTCTCTCTCTCTCTCTCTGTCTCTCTCTCTGTCTCTCTCTCTGTCTCTCTCTCTGTCTCTCTCTCTCTCTCTCTGTCTCTCTCTCTCTCTCCCTCCCTCCCTCCCTCCCTCCTCTAAATAGCAAAGCTATAGAAAAAGTGATCTAGAACTTCCTCCTAGATATTCCTCCTCTTGAATAATACCAACTTGGAAATCAAGAGTGAAGTCAAGAGTTTCTAACTACTTTGCAGGTTTTCAAAACACTGTAGTCTAAGTAAACAAAGATATGGAAATTAATAATTGTAGGTTCCTATAAAATCACTGAGAAAATCACATGTAAAATGCCCATTAATAATGCCAATGCCCCAGTATATCCATGATCTCACTGATATGAATAACTGTTTCAACAATCCAGATTTTACAGAGATGTTTGAGAAAGAAGAGCATTAATAAAGCAATAAAGATGAATTACATAAGAGAAATGTTTAAAATCAGTAATGGAGAAATTTAAATCAAAACAACCCTAAAGTTTCATATCACACCTATTAAAGTGGCAAAGATGGCAAAAGACATTGTTAATATTGTAAGGATTATGGAAAGACAGGAAAACAAATGTATTATTGATAGAAGTGTGAAATCGTATAACTATTTTGGAAAACAATTTGGAATTCTTCAAATGAAGCAGCCAAAGTGCCCATACCTTTTGACGCAGAGATTTTACTGCTTGGCAATTACCCAAGGAGGTTACAGGCAAAAAGAAAACTTTCTATACACAAAAACATAGATCACTTTTTATGATACTAAAGAAATGGAAATAAAGGTTATGCCACTGGATTGAGGATTTGATAGACAAATTGTAATGATTGAATGTAATGGAATTTTGCTACAGATGAATACATAGGACTCACAGAAAGACCTAAATAAACTGATGCGAAATAGATTATACAGATCCTAGAAAATAATTTACATAATGACTACTTTTTTTTTTTTTTTGCTTTTTGCTGAGGCAATTGAGGTTGTGACTTGCCCAGGGTCACATAGCTAGGGAATGTTAAGTGTCTGAGATCAGATTTGAACTCAGGTCTTCCTGACTTCAGGGCTGATGCTCTATCCAATGCGCCACCTAGCTACCCTGATGACTACAATTTTAATAAAAACAATAACCACTACTAATAACTGAAAATGGATGTGGCAAAATTGCAAAGTATAAGGCTACCCTCAAAAAAGAGGTATGAGAGGATACTTTCCCTTACTCTTTTGCCAGGATAAGGTTGGGGTTCCAAGGTTAGGGAAATCTGTATATAAATAATGTCAGGTTTTTTTTTTTATCACTGTATTGATTGGCTTTACTCATTTTTTTCTTTTCCTCTTTTTCACAAAAAATTTTTTCTTAGAGGAAGGAGGAAAAAGGAGGAATATAGGGGGAAATTTAAGTTATATAAAAATAAAAGGCACAAACTAAAATACATTTTAAAATAAATTCAAGTAAAAAGAAATAATTGTTACTTAAAAAGTAATTTCTAAAATGATTCCTCTTGGTTCATACAGGAATTTCTAAATCAATCAGGGAAGCATTTTTTCACAAAAATTCATCAAATAATTACATGAAACACTACAATATAGTCATCATTTAATTAACCATAAGTGAATTATAGACTTTGTAATTATGGCCACAAAGTAAATTTAAATTATTTTCTCTCTATCTCCTAGCATATCTCTCTCCCAATACTTGTGACTATATATATTAGGAACATAAAATAATTAAATATTAGCCTAAACAAAAAGCTAGGAAGGTAACTATATTTTAGTTGACCAAAAATATCACAAAGTGTATTCAGATTATGTGGTACTTAATATTACCTGTACCATTCTTTTACTCAGCTTCTACCAAGAAATGCCAGTTTGTAATAAATATCCACAATTTGATTTTAATTAATAAAGTTTCACTGCTTATGCTTCAAAACTACCCTCACAATGTCACTGGTGCTCTTCAAAGAATGAAAGACAAACAACTATTACTAGTATTATGCATGATTTCTTTCCATTATGATCAATAGGTTAAAACAAAAATATGTTTTCAAAAACTAAATTTACATAAGTACTTACCAATAGAAAACTGAAGGACAGAAGCTGTTGTTGTATTAAGGCCAGCAGTGGTCTAGAGAAAGGAATACACAAAGATTAGAGATAAATAGAAAAGGATATATATATAGAGAGAAATGGGTGATGAAGAAAAAGAAAGGAATGTGAAAAGAAATAGAAAAGAATATGGAGAAAGAATTAATTATTAGAGATGTATTTAATCATTTTCTCTGTCGTCTTTTTCTTTAAAAAAATTTTTTTATAGCCAGGCTTAGGGAGACACTTAGGGAGACAGAACTATTCCTTGTTACCCTGGGAGAAATATAGGTATAAAAACACAGTACTCAGGCACAGTGATCAATTTCTCAGGTCCCTTTGCTGGCTGTATTGATGTTAGTGAAACCTAGTGGGTAGCATAGGGGAATGATGCAAAAAGGACTACATATAGAAAATGAGGTGAATTAATGCAAACAGCACATTGGGCACAGGATGAATATTTCTAATGTAAAAACTCCTAGAAATGTACTCAAAATATCTTTAGTTCCCCCCAATTTCATGAAAAAATAGCTAACACCATCTCATACTGAGAAGATGCTGACTTATTTCAAAAGGCTTGCAAAAGCTATTCCATAATTTTTAACATCAGAATATTCTTCCTTTTCAAAGTGATATTAGAACTTAAACTGGCACCAAGAATTTTGGGACAGTGTATGTAACTCAGATTCTTCCAATCATTATAATAGCAGGCCATAAACTACATACAACAAGAGCTGATAGACTGCAAGTGGCTAACATGATCCAAAATTCTCCTTCTTTGAGAAGAGATGCATCATCACAATTTGCTTAAAATTATCAAGATTTTGATTATTACTGTAACTACAGGAATACTACAAATGGTACAAAAATTGCTACAATTCATTCATTCCACACAATTTTTTTCAGTTGGGAATTCTGACTTACAAGGTTTTGAATTAATATTTCTCATTCAAATACAAGATATTTTATAGTAAATTCTTGGTCTTAAAGCATAAAGAGGATCATTGCTAAAAAGATGACAGGGAATTCTTATAATTTCTAGAACATGTGTCTATCTTACCTTCCTCCACTAATGTCCTTTGATACATTCTTTGATAGCTCATCATGGTAGGGTGCTGACCTATGTTTTTGTTTCTGCCAGCCTCAAGTAGGAGCTCTGACAGTTCCTTCTATGGTAGAAAGGAATCAGAATTTGGACAGTGATAGATCCTGTATATGCTGCTTGGTAGCATAATAGATAAAAGTGCTAGGCTTTGAGTCAGGAAAACCTCAGTTCAAAACTTCCCTCAGAAGTTCATTAGTTTATGATCCTGAGAATTTCACTAAACTCTCAAGCCTCAGTTTCCATATCTGTACAATGGGGGAAAATAACAGCAACTACCTTTTCGGGTTTGTTGTGGGGGGAAATGAGATAACATATAAAACATTTTGCAAAACATGAAGCTCTATATAAATGCAAGCTGTTACAAGATTGGTTGTTGGGTGATGA
>JAJPUD010015228.1:0-10042 GCA_023553655.1 Myrmecobius fasciatus
TTTTCCTTAAAATGATCAGTAGCATCTATTTAAAACCATCAGCAAGCATCATATGTAATGGAGACAAACTAAAACCATTCCCATTAAGATCAGGAGTGAAACAAGGCTTCCCACTGTCACCATTACTATTTAATATTGTATTAAAAATGTTAGCTTTGGAAATAAGAGAAGTAAAAGAGATAAAAGGAATTAGAGTAGGTAATGAAGAAACCAAATTATCACTCTTTGCAGATGACATGATGGTATACTTAGAGAACCCTAGAGCCTTAACTAAAAAACTACTAGAAACAATTCACAACTTTAATAAAGTTGCAGGATTCAAAATAAATCCACAAAAATCATCAGCATTTTTACATATTACCAACAAAGTTCAGCAGCAAGAGATACAAAAAGAAATTCCATTCCAAATAATAGATGATAGGAAAAAATATTTGGGAAACTATTTGCCAAAGAAAAGTCAGAAACTATATGAACTAAACAACAAAAAACTTTCCACATAAATAAGACCAGACCTAATCAATTGGAAAGACATTAAGTGCTCATTGGTAGGCCGGGTGAATATAATAAAAATGACAATACTACCCAAACTAATTTACTTATTTAGTGCCATACCAATCAAACTCCCAAGAAATTATTTTACAGATCTAGAAAAAATAGTAGCAAAGTTCATTTGGAAGAATTTCAAGGCAATTAATGAAAAAAAAGGCAGATGAAGGTGGCCTTGCTGTACCAGATCTAAAACTATATTATAAAGCAGCGGTCATCAAAACCATTTGGTACTGGCTAAAAAATAGAGCAGTTGATCAGTGGCATAGGATAGGTTATCAGGATAATCTAGTCAGTAACTTTAACAATTTAGTGTTTGATAAACCCAAAGACCCCAGCTTTGGGGATAAGTACTCACTATTTGGCAAAAAACTTCTGGGAAAATTGGAAACTAGTGTGGAAGAAATTAGGGCTTGACCCACACCTAACACCACATACCAGGATAAGATCTAAATGGGTCCATGATCTCTATATAAAGAGTGATATTATTTTATTTTTTAAAATTTTATTTTATTTGCAAAACATATGTATGGGTAATTCTTCAACATTAACCCTTACATAGCTTTCTGTTACAGATTTTTCCCCCCAAATCCCCACCCTTCCCCTAGATGGCAGAATATCCACTACATGTTAATTATGTTGATAAACTTGGCAAATCGAATATATGTATACATATTTCCAAACTTATCATTGTTGTGTAAGAAAAGTTGTATCTACACAAAAGACATATCTGATAAAGTATACGCAATGTAAGCAAACATCAATCAAGAGGATGAGAATGTTATGTTGTGGTCCACATTTCACATCCCTCTCTCTGGATGTATATGGCTTTCTTCAGTGAACAATTGGAAGTGGTTTGAAATATTTCATTGTTGAAGAGAGCCAAGTCCATCAGAATTGATCGTCATATAGTATTGTTGTTGCCCTGTATAATGACCTCCTGGTTCTGCTCATGTCACTCAGCATCAGTTCATGCAAGTCTCTCCAGGCCTTTCTGAAATCGTCCTGCTGGTCATTTCTTACAGAACAATAATATTCTTTAATATTCATATACCATAATTTATTCAGCCATTCTCCAATGGAAGGGCATCTATTCAGTTTCCAGTTTCTAGCCACTACAAAAAGGGCTGCCACAAACATTCTTGCACATGTGGGGCCCTTTCCTTCCTTCATGATTTCTTTGGGATATAAGCCCAATAGAAATGCTGCTGGGTAAAAGGGTATGTACAGTTTTATAACTTTTTGAGCACAGTTCCAAATTGCTCTCGAGAATGGCTGTATCTGTTCACAGCTCCACCAACAATGCATCAGTGTCCCAGCCTTCCCACATCCCCTCCAACACTCATCATTAACTTTTCCTGTCATTTTAGCCAATCTGACAGGTGTGTAGTGGTACCTCAGAGTTGTCTTGATTTGCATTTCTCTGATCAATAGTGATTTGGAGCATCTTTTCATATGACTACAAATAGTTTTAATTTCATCCTCTGAAAATTGTCTGTTCATATCCTTTGACCATTTATCGATTGGAGAATGGCTTGAATTTTTATAAATATGAGACAATTCTCCATATAATTTAGAGATGAGACCTTTATCAGGACGCTTAAATGTAAAGATGATTTCCCAATTTATTGCTTCCCTCCTAATCTTGACTGCATTGGTTTTGTTTGTACAAAAACTTTTTAACTTAATATAGTCAAAGTTATCTATCTGGATTTCAATTAAGAGTTCCAGTTCTTTGGAAATAAATTTATTCCATCTCCATAAGTCTGAGAGGTAAACTATATTGCGTTCCTCTAATTTACTTATAGTATCACTCTTTATATCCAGATCATGAACCCATGGAGATCTTATCTTGGTATGTGGTATTAGATGTGGGTCAAGCCCTAATTTCTTCCACACTAGTTTCCAAATTTCCCAGCAGTTTTTGTCAAATACTGAGTACTTATCCCAGAAGCTGGGGTCTTTGGGTTTATCAAAGACTAAATTGCTATACTTATTGCCTAGTTTGTCTTGTGATTCTATCCTATTCCAATGATAGACTACTTTATTTCTTAGCCAGTACCAAATGGTTTTGATGACCACTGCTTTGTAATATAGTTTTAGATCTGGTACAGGAAGTCCACCATCATCAGCCTTTTTTTTCATTAATTCTCTTGAAACTCTTGACCTTTTGTTCTTTCAAATGAACTTTGCTACCATTTTTTCTAGATCTGTAAATAATTTCTTGGGAGTTTGATTGGTATGGCACTAAATAAGTAAATTAGTTTGGGTAGTATTGTCATTTTTATTATATTCGCTTGTCCTACACATGAGCATTTTAAGTTTTTCCAATTCACTAGGTCTGATTTTATTTGTGTGGAAAGTGTTTTGTAGTTTAGTTCATATGGTTCCTGACTTTCCCTTGGCAGATAAATTCCCAAATATTTTAAACTATCAAGAGTTATTTTCAAAGGAATTTCTTTTTGTATCTCTTGCTGCTGAACTTTATTGGTAATATATAAAAATGCTGATGATTTGTGTGGATTTATTTTGTATCCTGCAACTTTGCTAAAGTTATGAATTGTTTCTAGTAGTTTTTTAGTTAAGGCTCTAGGGTTCTCTAAGTAAACCATCATGTCATCTGCAAAGAGTGATAATTTGGTTTCCTCATTACCTACTCCAATTCCTTTAATCTCTTTTTCTTCTCTTACTGCCAAAGTTAACATTTCTAAGACAATATTAAATAATAATGGTGACAGTGGGCAGCCTTGTTTCACTCCTGATCTTATTGGGAATGGTTCTAGTTTGTCTCCATTACATATGGTGCTTGCTGAAGGTTTTAAGTAGATACTACTAATCATTTTAAGGAAAAGCCCATTTATTTCTATACTCTCTAGTGTTTTTAATATGAAAGGGTGTTGGATTTTATCAAAGGCTTTTTCTGCATCTATTGAGTTAATCATATGTTTTTGTTAATTTGGTTATTAATATAATTGATTATGCTAATGGTTTTCCTAATATTGAACCAGCCCTGCATTTCTGGTATAAATCCTACTTGTTCATGGTGTATTATCCTGGGGATAACTTTTTGTAATCTTGTTGCTAAAATCTTATTTAAAATTTTTGCATCAATATTCATTAGGGAAATGGGTCTGTAGTTTTCTTTCTCTGTTTTCACCCTACCTGGTTTAGCGATCATCACCATATCAGTCTCATAGAAGGTATTTGGCAGTATACCTTCTTTCTCTATTTTCTCAAATAGTTTATATAGTATTGGAATTAATTGTTCTTTGAATGTTTGGTAGAATTCACATGTAAATCCATCTGGCCCTGGAGATTTTTTCTTAGGGAGTTGGTTAATAGCTTGTTCTATTTCTTTTTCTAAAATGGGGCTATTTAAATAATTTATTTCCTCTTCTGTTAACCTGGGCAATCTATATTTTTGTAGATATTCCTCCATTTCATATAGATTATCAAACTTACTGGCATAAAGTTTGGCAAAGTAACTCATAATTATTATTCTAATTTCCTCTTCATTGGAGGAAAGTTCTCCCTTGTCATTCTTGAGACTAACAATTTGATTTTCCTCTTTCCTTTTTCTAATCAAATTAATGAAAGGCTTATCTATTTTGTTGTTTTTTTTCATAAAACCAACTCTTAGTTTTATTTATTAATTTGATAGTTTTCTTATTTTCAATTTTATTGATTTCCCTTTAATTTTTAAAATTTCCAATTTGGTATTTAATTGAGGGTTTTTAATTTGTTCTTTTTCTAGTTTTTTTTTAATTGTAAGCCCAGTTCACTGTTCTTCTCTTTCTCTGTTTTATGCAAGTAAGCATCTAGAAATATAATATTACCCCTTATAACCGCTTTAGCCATGTCCCACAAATTTTGGTATGTTGTTTCATTATTGTCATTCTCCTGGATGAAATTATCGATTGTGTCTATAATTTGCTCTTTCACCCATTCATTCTTCAGGATTAGATTACTTAATTTCCAATTAACTTTTGGTCTATTTTCTCCTGGCCTTATATTACATGAGTTTTATTGCATCATTATCTGAGAAGGATGCATTTACTATTTCTGCTTTTCTGCAATTTATTTTGAGGTTTTTATGCCCTAACACATGATCAATTTTTGTATAAGTTCCATGAACCCCTGAGAAAAAAGTATACTCCCTTCTATCACCATTCAATTTCCTCCAGAGATCTATCACACCTAACTTTTCTAGCCTTTTGTTTACCTCCCTAACTTCTTTCTTATTTATTTTGTGATTTGATTTATCTACTTCTGAGAGTGCAAGGTTGAGATCCCCCACTATTTTAATATTACTGTCTATTTCTCTTTGCATCTCTGTTAGTTTCTCCTCTAGGAATCTGGATGCTATACCACTTGGTGCATATATGTTTAGTATAGATACTACTTCATTGTCTATGATACCCTTTAGTAAAATATAGTTTCCTTCCTTATCTCTTTTAATTAGATCTATTTTTGTTTTTACTTGACCTGAGATAAGGATTGCTACCCCTGCCTTTTTTTGGTCACCTGAAGCATAAAAGATTCTGCTCCAGCCCTTTACCTTCACTCTGTATGTATCTCTATGTTTTAGTTGTGTTTCTTGTAAATAACATATTGTAAGATTCTCGCTTTTAATCCAGTATGTTACCCGCTTCCATTTTATGGGAGAGTTCATCTCATTCACATTCACAGTTAAAATAACTATATCTGTATTCCCTGCCATTTTATTAACCCAGAGTTATGATTTTCTCTTCCCTTTCCCCTCTCTTCCTTCTCCCCTCCCCAGTACTTTATTTTTGATGACCACCTCCCACCAATAGTCCTCCCCCCTTTAGAATCCCTCCATCCCCTTTATACCTTTCCCCTAATCCTTCTATTAGTTTATCCCTTTCTTTTCCTCCTTTCCCTCCCACCTTCCCACAATGAGGGTCAGGCCTTTCTCTGAAGCCAAATGTGTCTGATATACTCTCTTAGAGTCCAATCTAATGAGAGTAAGGTTTACACAATACTCATTGCCCTCCCTTTTTTCCCCTCAATTATATTAGATCTTCTATGTCTTAAAGAGTGATATTATAAGCAAATTAGAGGAATGTAGTATTGTTTACCTCTCAGACCTCTCAGTGGAGATGGAATAAATTTATGTCCAAAGAAGATCTGGAACTCTTAATTGAACACCAGATAGATAATTTTGATTATATTAAGTTAAAAATTTTCTGTACAAATAAAACTTATACAGACAAGATTAGGAGGGAAGCATCAAATTGGGAAATCATCTTTACATTTAATGGTTCTGATAAAGGCCTCATTTCTAAAATATACAGAGAATTGTCTCATATTTATAAGAATTCAAGCCACCCTTCAATAGATAAGTGGTCAAGGTATATGAAAAGACAATTTTCAGAAGATGAAATTAAAACCATCTCTAGTCATATGAAAAGTTGCTCCAAATCACTATTGATCAGAGAAATGCAAATTAAGACAACTCTGAGGTACCGCTACACACCTGTCGGATTGGCTAAAATGACAGGAAAAGATAATGATGAATGTTGGAGGGGTGTAGGAATGCTGGGACTCTAATACATTGTTGGTGGAACTGTGAACGGATCCAACCATTCTGGAGAGCAATTTGGAGCTATGCTCAAAAAGTTATCAAACTGTGCATATCCTTTGACCCAGCAGTGTTTCTATTGGATCTATATCCCAAAGAGATCTTAGAGGAGGGAAAGGGACCCACATGTGCAAGAATGTTTGTGGCAGCCCTTTTTGTAGTGGCTAGAAACTGGAAACTGAATGGATGCCCATCGATTGGAGAGTGGCTCAATAAATTATGGCATATGAATGTTATGGAATATTATTGCTCTGTAAGAAACGACCAGCAGAATGATTTCAGATAGGCCTGGAGAGACTTGCATGAACTGATGCTGAGTGAAACGAGCAGAACCAGGAGATCATTATACACAGCAACAACAATATTACATGATGATCAACTCTGATGGACATGGCTCTCTGCAACAAAGAAATGTCTCAAACCAGTTCCAATTGTTCACTGAAGAAAATCATATACACCCAGAGAGAAGAATATGAAAAATGGACCACAATATAACATTTTCACACTCTGTATTGATGTCTGCTTGCATTGTGTTTCCTTTCTCTGATTTTCTTTTTTTCTTGTAGATAGGATTTTTCTTGCGCAACTTTTCAAGTATTTCAACATAAATAACATGTAGTGGACTTTCTGCCATCTAGGGGAAGGGAGGGGACTGGGGATAAAATTTGTAATGGAAAGCTTTGTAAAGATCAATGCTGGGGAACTACCCATACATATGTTATACAAATAAAAAGCTTTAATAATAATAAAAAAAGGAATTATTTTTTCAGTGAGCTTTGTTCCTCCTTTTGCATTTGGTCAAGTCTAGTTTTGGAGGTGCTTTCTTCAGTGAATTTTTGTACTTCTTTCTTTCATTTGATCAATTCTGCTTTTCAAGGCATTCTTCTCTTTGCATCTGTTTTGCTATTGGCCTATTCCCTTTTTAAGGTGTTCTTTTTGTCACTATTTCTTTTGTCTCTTATACCAAGCTTCTCCCTCTTTTTTCCTGGTTTTCTTGCATTACTCTCATTTCTCTTCTACCTTACTTGATTTTCAAAATATTTTTTGAACTCATTTAACTTCTTAAGTCCAATTCATATTTTTCTTGGAGACTTTGGATATAGGAACTTTGATTTTGTTATCTTTTTACTTTGTGTTTTGTTTTCCCTTGTCAGTTTAATAATTTTCTATAGTCAGAATTTTCTGCTATTCGCTATATATAAAACTATATTACTATATATATATCATGTATGTATTATATATACAAATATTATATTATACAATATATGTTATTCTATTTTTTCGGTATTTTTTTGGCTTTTAATTCTTTGTTATTATGGGATTCTTCTTACAGGGTAAAGAGCATAGTGTCCCAAGCTTCAGGGGTTTTGTATATCTGTTTCAGAAATAATTCCAGGGACCTGTAAGTTTTCAGTTCTTCTGAGGTGGGATGATCTAAGGTGTATTTTCTACTTTTCTGACCTGGTTTGTGATTGACCATAATCATTTTTTTTCTGCCCTGTAACTGTGAGAAGTGTCTCTACTCCACTGTGACTGCAAGGTCTGGTATGCTGCTACCCCTCGTCTCTCAGGAACTGCCACCCAAGACTATGACCCAGATCTGAATATGAGCAAAAAAAAAAAAAAACAGTTTTGTTCTCAGTTCCAGCAAAGAGACAATCTCCTTTTCATCATTTGTTTGACTCACCATGTTAGGCCTAAGAGCTCTAGAAGCCACTGTCACTGTTCATTCAGTGGCTCCCAAAGTCTGTTCTGTTTTGTTGGGGTCTGGTTTACAATGGCATAGCTTGTGCTGGACTATGCTCTATTTTTACCCAAGTGAAACAAAACTTTCCCACCAACCTTACAAGTTGTCTTTGGCTGGAAAATTATTTCACCCCAGCTTTTTGTGGGTTCTGCCACTGCAGGAAATGTTGTATTTCATTATTTAATGGTGTTCAGAGGTGTTAAGTGAAATAGTCAGGAATGACACTTCCTTTTATATTCCATCTTGGTCCTGCCTCCTCCAAAGAGGCCTTTTATGAAAGTATTGGTTAGTAATGGAAAACACCGGTATTAGTCAAATGCAATGATGCAGAGAAAACAAATGGGGAAATATAAAAAGCAAAAATGTTACAAAGTGAATGATATAAACCACTGACCTCCTCAGACCTTATGCCAAGAAATGACAGAAGCCAAAACAACAGGAAGAAAATCCATGTCATTTTAAAATGGCTTATTAAAGGAAATAATAGTAATAGGAAAATCAATAAAGTATATGATGCAGAATAAGAAGCAATGATGCCTGGGGTAAAAGCAAGTATCATGTATTCAACAGAAGGAGTCATGGGAACAATAACAATTATGAACATTTTATTAGGAAAACAACTAAATGACTCCAATTGAAGTCACTGATCCTAATAGCACAAATTGTTTTGAAATTATAGTAAGGGTTACGAATCTATTTCTTCCTCTTTTTTTTTAATTTCAAGGTAGTCAGTGCAATTCAAAAGGTATATTATCAATATCCCCTAAAGTATATTCTGGGAAAAGAAGTCATATAAGAATTATAATGTCTATTACGCCTTAGAAAACCTACAAAGAATGCTCTCCTAGGAGCAATATGGAGAACTAGGGTAAAATTGGTGTGTTGCTGGAGAATAGATTTGGGACATTGGATGGAGGTCTAAGGAAAGAAATGGAAGACAATTTAAGAAAAGCACCAATAAATAAATGGATAGGCACATGAAGGGGAAAAGAGAAGAAACTGATGAGTATATACTGAAATTGAACTTAAATTTTGTCTCAAATAGTAGTAGATCCATAATCCCCAAAATGTTGATAAAGAAAACTGCTGAGAAATGGAAGAAAGTAGTTTCTGATTAAATATAAACTCCTTGAGGCCAAGAACTATTTTATTTTTATCTTTTATCTGCAGTGCCTAGAATACTGCCTTACATAAAGTACAAGCCAAATAAATGCTTATTGATTGATTCCTGTCATAATTTGTATAATAGGGGAAAGTTGTCCAATTTTTAAAATATCTGTGACAGTTTGAGAATTTTCTAGAGTGCAAAGTGGTGCCAGCTCCTTCTTTCCCTAATCCAAACATTTGTTCTTATACAACCAAGTTGGTCATTTATATTGATCAAAATTTATTACTTTTCATTGATATTGTTGGGATGAACATGATGTCCAAGGAAAATAAATATCTTTCAATGTAAGCAAATATCTGATTTTCTGATTTCCTCTCTCTATATAAAATTTTCAAAAACACCATGAGTAAATATCAGGCATTCTTTTAAGGTTCTTTAACCTGGCCAAATGGTCTTTTACCTACAGTTCATGAAATTGTACTTATTGATATGAAAGTTTAAAACAATTCTCATCAGTACATGAGGAGGAATTGATTCATTATTTTGACATTTTTATCTCCCAGCATTTAAGATACATAACAGAATTAAAAAGGTGTTTAATAAGTGCTTATTGTTTCATTTGCAAAATCAAACAATGTGACAATATCCATTGTCACTGAGAAGAGGGGGGTTATTTGGAGGAGCAGAAGATAAAGACTGCCACTTCTGAAAGGATGAGGATTATAAATGACAGTTCCTCCATCCCTGAAAATGCCAAAAGGACAAGCTTCTCCATCCTTGAGGATTTAAGGCAATATCCTTATTTCCGTGTTCTAAGGAAAATGCCAGATATGAGGAGCATTATGTGATGAAACATACTATCTATTTATGAAGGGTAAGGAAACTTTGACTTTAAAACTTGCAATCATGTACAAAAATAAATTCAGTCATATAACTCTTGGTCTGTTTTGCCCCCATACTCCACTTCTAAGATATTATATGTTATAAAGCTATAACATAAATATAGTTCTCAAGAGTTATTTTTTCTTGTTACCTT